>VXBO01014219.1:329536-351143 GCA_013400135.1 Rhinoptilus africanus
GGGAAAAAAAGTTACAGGTTTGTTTTTTGTTTTTTTTTTTGTTAGTTTCAACATGGCTCCTAGTAACGGCATTACTGAGTAGTGCCACCTACTGCTAAGTTTTAGTGGTTGCTTCCAGTCATTTAGAGAAAAGTTAAGCTCTTGTAATTTGCAGTTCCTACAGAAAATAGTTCTAATGAACATGTTGTTAAAAGATCCTGGGGGGACATGTGATGCTGTGCAGAGATTCAGTGAAGTCCACATAGTCTGTGAAGTCCCATTCACGTATCCTTTAAAAAAAACCTAAAAATCTTTATTTGTTTCATTCAATGGTTAAATTACATATCCATGAGTAACTTTAAGATATACAACTTACTTACTAAGATATACCTACTTATCTAGAGCACTTAAAACCAACATCTAGGTAAGTGACTTACTTGCTATTTTGCCATCTCTCTCCTGTAGCTGTTGCTGTAATTCTTTTCTGCGATCTTCGGTTTCTACCAACTGTGTAGCAGTCCTAAAATTGCAGAGAAATAAATTTTAATGATCAAAGTGAGATATGCCACTGAAGCTAGACTTTTGCATCATTTCCAATTGCTGTTAGGAGCTTCAAATCAACAAACCTATGCATTTGCAGAGTGTGAGTACAGACAGATTTTCTTTCTTTCCCCCTCCCCATGAAACAGTCATTTCCCTTTTCTGATCAGAGACTGTAGTAATCACTGAAAAGCTTCATACCTGGATCTTAAACACCAGAAACTGCTACCTTTGATTACAGCCACAAAGCGTTCAAAATACCGTGACAGAACTGAAATTGTCGTTCAACTGAGTCAAGATCTACTACCACTAGCGATTGAGCATGCTGGGCTTTTATCTCTTAGTGTGCTCCTGGATCAACAATACCATGAGTAAAACCTGTTTCGGGTATTATCCATGCAAGCACATCCATACATAAAGATTCTCCAATACTATTCTGAACATCTTCTAGATTGTCTCACACAACACTCAGCAAAACAGACCATTTTTCATAAGATATTGCCGTAGCCCATATCTAGGTCCGCTGCAGTCCTCGCTAGTTAGGATAGTATTTAGTTTCCACAATCATTTAATATATAGGCACTGTCATCTACCAGCATTACAACTGTAACCTGAGCACTTTATACTCTGTGAAGCTAATCTCCTTCTTCCATTACTAGCTAACCTAATTTCTAAGGCATATTCTAACTGGCACTTTCCTTGCCTAGATGGCATCTATTGGCACTTGTTTATCCACTCACTGTTTACCAATTTCGAAGCTGAAGCTTCTAGCGAGGGAGAGGGGGAGTGTATTTCCATGGTCTCCATCTTACTTGTGGCAGTTTAAGAATATTGATGTAACAACTGCTCCCCTAATCTGCCTTTAAAAAGGGGCAGCTTTCATCAGACCACCTCCCCAGTTACACTGAGCTGCATACCGCACCAGTGAAAGTAAGTGTCCAAATTATTCCATAGCAAACTAATGGAAAAATTTTCATACTGATACATTTGAATCAGAACTCAAGACAGTGATTTGGACTACTCTGATTACTGACAAGGCATGAGCATGGGAGGAAGAAGTGAACTTTACAAGTAAATACCAAGAACAGAGTTTTATTTCTAAACTGAATGCAAGGCCTACCTATGAGCATATTTCAAAGATATGCAATATTAACTATTAAATGAAACTTCTCAAATAGGAACCTTATTCCCTTAGTTACATTGGTGAAAGGTACATCAGACCTCTAAGCCATCGAAAAGGAAAATAATTGTAACTAGTCCTCATGAAGACATAACTAATGCTAGTTTTATCGTTGAGGAATGAAGTTTTATATCACAGACAGAATACCAACCACTGCTATGTCTTATATAATTTAAAAATGTATTAGTTTAGTAGGGTTGGGGTTGGTTTTTTTTCTGATCCAATAGCACTGCAGAGAAACCTTGCAGGATAAAAAGGTAACACGTGAAACTCTTTGGACGCTAACAGCATTTAAGAATTCAACAGCCACCAAAGATACCCCCCCACCCCCCAAATGCACGCGACAACTGGATTGTCTTCATTACTCTTTTTAATTCCTACTGTCACTAAAGACTGTGGGTATTCCTCCCCACCCCCAACTAATACAGGAGTAAACCAAATAAACACCAAAGTCACTACTACAGATTCCCATTTAACATACACATATAAAACTTGTAGCATCTTTTGCTTCCTCTAACTCCACTTCTCAGATGTTACTTAAAGCAGAACTGAAAAACTGAGACTAAAATGCTATTTAGTTTTACTGTATATCTTTTAATTTGCTTTAAAAAGACTGAATCAAACTTACCTCTCATTCTGCTGCTTAAGTGATTCGTTTAGTTTCTTCATTGCTTCCATTTGTTTATTTAGTGAATTTAATGAAATCTGTAGATCTTTATATTGTCTTTCAGTTGTTTCATACCTACAAATGAATTAGGGTGTTATGGTTGAAGAGTAAAAATGCTTCTGAAGAGCTTTTACTTTAATAGTTTGTCAAATAAAAACACTTGACATCACCTATGCAATCATGCCACTGAAGCTAAAAGCAAGACGTTTTTGGGCGGGATGGTGGTGTTTGGTTGAGGATTTTTTGGTGGTAGTTTGTTGTTTCGGTGGTGGGGTTTTTTGCGGTTTGGTTTTTTTTGTTTTTGAAATGAACGTACTTGAAGGAATGAAAAAGAGCCACACAAAACCAAACCAAGCTTTAGCGGATCCCTTACGTATCCTTAATTATTAACAATCACGAAGCAACCTTCCTCCAGTAGAAAACCCTCATGAGCTGACAAAACATACATATGCCTTCAGAAGTTTGACACACACGAACTGTTATAAATTAGCTACTTGCTACCATCTTTTAAGGGACCCCTTTGAGTCAGTCTATGAGCTTCAGTTGTCTGGCGATACTGAAACTGAACACATTGAAGAGAATGCAACGTGCAATTAACACACGTTTATGAGGCAGATGTCATGTTGTGAGCAAACATTTTTCTACTTACTTCCAAAAGGAAAATTCTCTTCCCTGATATATCTGCTTGTTTTTAAGGGACAGTATATTTAAAGTGTGGAGATTGTTTAGAAATCAAGTCTTTGCTTTATAAACATATTGTAAGGATCAGAAAGCTATTTTGTTCCTACTTTGGAGAATTTAAAACTGTTAGATACTAGACTGAGGCTGGTTTATTCAACAGAAATTAGTCACATAAATGTTCAGAGTCCATGAGTGCATACAAGTCAAGCAAAAAAGGAGGTACTTCCACAGTTCTCATACTAGATACTTATTCAAGAAATCGCATAATGGACAGAAGTTTCATACACTCTCTCTCAATGACTCCATTACAGGCAGCAGTATGCCTTCCAAATTGTCTAATATAACGCCTGCTCCCATTCTTAAGCAAGAAACCTGCTTTCAGTTTTACCAGCTCCTCTGCCCTGCTGACACCTAGTGACGAGACCAACTCATGCGAGATAAAAAGCCAAAGCTGTTTTAAGCCTTTGTTCTTCCAGAGCATATTCTATTTTTATAAGTAGTTTCTATCCCTATATACATTTTGTATCTCGCATGTCCTTTTTTTAGCTTAAGACCTAAAAGAAACAATGCTTATAAATTATTTGGGACACAGAAGGTGCCTCCTTCCTCCCTACCTCACTTTTACCTAATTTCTGTCAAATTACAACCTTCTCCAGACTATTTATAGCATTTCACCAAGACAACATATAACATCAAGGAAAAAAGCCAAGAGTATAGTATAACACTAATAAAACCTAAGCACTGTTAATTCTGTTTCTTAGAGAACAATGCTCTCTTTTGTACAAAGTTTCCCAAGCTGGACCTTCAACATCTCCAGCTTTAGATCTCACTCCATTTAACATATTAATGTCTTGAATGACTTAAGTTGACCTCATCAACAAGAATATAGAAGAAAACCCAAATAATTAATTTTTCACTTAGAAACATGGAGCAGCATGTAACGCTGCCCTTCTGATGCGCTTAGCATCATCGCTCTTCGAATATGAAGTATTTGCTTAGAGATCTTACATGCCTTACCTCTGAAGAAGATCGACAGAGGATTTTTTCAGTATTTCGTGTTCTTCAGCAACTGTTTGTAATTTCCTGTTGTGTTGAAAGAGCTGTTCAATATCCGTCTGTGCTCTTTCAGATTCTACCTGCTGAGCTTTCAGCAAATCATTAAGTTCTTCATTTTTTCGTTCTGCATCCTTCAGCATTGCAGCAAGGGTTCTTGCCTTTGAGTGGAAAGACACCCCCCACCAAAAACCCCCCACAGTTACAAGTAATTCTGTTTCACAAGTCACTTTGTAAAAGGCATCTTTGAGGCCATAGATCTAACACTAAAACACCATCAGTTACATTAGGAAATTGATTTCTCTCCGCTAACATTAACTGCTAATTACTGTGTTCACTCTAAATTCCCTTAGCTCCCTTTAGAGACAGTGTGAGGAGCGAGGGAAGAAAAAAAAGTAAAAGCTGATACATTTTAGCTATGGATTTAGTAATCTGCAGCCCAAGCTCTATTATAACCTTTAAAGAACAGAAATTATTTGGAGTTTTCAATGCACACCTCAAATACAAACAGAAGCAAGCCTTATTTTAAAAGTCATCTTTGACAAGTCATTAAAAGGCACAAAAGGAAAGAGTCCTTCATATACCAGCAAATTCTATATAGAACTTTAGTAAATGGCTTTATTAATTTTCAAAATTACTACCATTAAATTAACACTAATGGTTAACGAACAATAATCAGTAGAGTAGGTTAGTTTTGTTGACCTCCTATAAGGGAGAGGACATACTTACTTGTAAGGGAAATGAAATTGTTCCAAAGAACAATTCAAAGGAAAACAGGATGCTCATGATGAAAATTAAGACTTTTCTAACGTGCAAGCATAGCTTACAGCTAAGCAGTATAGACTTTCCGCACATGCTAATACAGTTAAAAGCTACTCAGCTAGTTATTACTCAGCCCCAGAAGGAATTCCTTACCTCAGACTCAGCCTGGGCTCTCTGACATCGGTACTGAGCCATCAGCCGATCAGCCTGAGCCAGAGCTAGTGCCTTTGCTTCCAAAAGGTCTTGCAGCCTAGTTTCTTTAGACTGTATGCAGGAAGAAAGTTTGTCATTACATTTTCTGAACGTACAGACAGAGACGTACCCATACACGTTAGGTCGTACTCACGGCTAACGCCGACAACTTCTGCTCATAGACATCCATTATGTCAGATATCCTCATATCAGCGACCGGCTCCTTCATCTGTGGAAATGTTTTCCAATTACTGCTACTGTAAAAGTGTATTTACTTAGGTAACATTTGCCTAAAGAGCTCGGTAATTTTGCGAATGCTGCCTGTCGACTGTTTTTTGAGTTCTTATTTTTATATCTGAGACTGTCTGCTCAAATACATCCACCCGACTATTGCGGAAAGTTTCTGAATAATTGAACTATTTAGGCTGAAGAAGATTCATCTGCAGAAGACTTTCAGTCCAGAACTATGAAAAGATAACATCACCACTCTAAAACAGTTCCCCTTGGTCTAATCTTTGCTGGGGAATTAGCAGTCCCCACATATTACATCTAAAGTAGTTTTCACCAATATTAGCAGCATGAAATGCACATGACTAAAAACCATTGCTCATACTCTGTGGCCTTCTCAACACACAGATTATCGGAAAAGGTTCAGGGAAGGATACTATCTAGAGCTTACCATGGTAACCCACTGACTTACTAGAGGAAAGTTAGCATATATGGTACAAGTCCTAAGTGTCTATTAAAATAGATGCCCGAGTCAAGTGACAACGCTACTTGGTGATGTCAGGGTATTTTTTCTTAGGTAGCGCTGCTGTAACACCCGTTTTGAGCAGCTGTTCATATATGCAGATGCATGACCAAGGGCAAACTATCCAAGCTGTTCATACAATGAACACCTATTGAAAAGCTAACGTGTCTGCACCATTATGTAAGAAGTTTTTTTGCATATTAACAGTAGCCCCCACATAGCTCCAGTTCTCAGCTCATTTTCCTGTCCCTAAAGTAGGAAACAATTATTTTTTTTTCTGCTTGCAAACTTGTCATCTCTATGTCCTTTTAGGTATTATTCCTATAAGAAAAGCTACTTTAAGTTCCCTTCACTCTCTCTGTACAGTAATACTATTAAGTGTTTTCTCAATTATGTTCTTACACACATTTGAGCTTCACACAACATACAGACCGCACACAGAAATGAAGTACTGGATATTTCAAGTGAAGCATATATTGATTTTTAAAGGAAAGTTCTACTAATTAGAAGTTCTAAGAAAAGATTCACTGAACGATTCATCAACAACTTTCTCCTCTCAAAAATCGAAGCAGCTTTACAGTCTGCCACATTACTGGAAGCTGCTGCACTTGTGCTTACATCAATATGTGCACAGCAATGCACCTACAGACTGTCACATGCAGTCCTGAAAAGGATGATGAATAGGAGCATCCGATGGCAGAGTACAAAGTAAGCCAATGAAGATTCACTTGACCTTTTTCACTATTATTTTAGCAGCTGACTGGAACTGGTAGCTTGCCGAGTTTCACTCTTATCAGTTACAAAGAGAGGAGGGTTGCAAAGCTAAGGCAATGCCACTAATACAGATATCAAGCCGTTATCAGGCGCTTTCTGTTAATTTTCCTGATTTGTATAACGTTCTTTTAAGCCAAAAGAAAATAGAACAGTAATCCATCCTTGTCTACAGCAGCTACAAAGCAACTAACTTGCTTTAAACAGAAGAGAAAGAGGAAATACATTTAGTACTCAACAGAATGGCTCATAAAGAAGTGCACTGTGTGTGGTGCTTGTTTGTGTGTCTCATTCACCATGCATGTTGCTGTAGAGGGAAGGAAAAACTTTCTTCCAAAGTATTAACAGCGCCTTTCTAAGAAGGCCACGAAAATTGAACTGTAAATGCTAAAGAGACAGCTACAAGCAAGAAAACAAAAACATCTGTACATATGTCTAGCCATATAAGAGATGGGCTATACTCTACTTCTAAAGCAAGGTATCATCTCTATTTTATCACAGCTTATTTCATATCAAGTGGGGGGGAAAGGCTCCTTGTATGTGTCCCAGCAAGTCTAAGCAGTCACGACTATATCTGCCACCTGCCTCCACATCTGACAGCTAGAAGAGTGTGGGCAACTCCACTGGAGAATGAGGTTTCAATAAGAAGCTTGGCTTCCAATGTAGCACAAAGAATCATCATTGACTTCTGCTCAGGAGCTCAGTAAAAAGAGCACTTTCTAAATAGGTAGGAATCGAAACTGAACTCAACTGATACATGTGCTAGAGCTTGACACTTTGATTTTAATTTCCACACCCTTGCAGTAAAAAAGTGCCAAATATTTAACATGGGTATATAAATTCTGCTAACCTCTAGTCCAGAATGAAGTTTTTGTATTAAGTCCTGAATATTTGAAGTTGTGGATTCATCACTTGAAGGACAGGATGAAGAACACCTCACTGAAGTGATGTTGGTCATTGATGACTGCATTTGGATCCTTTTTGATGCATGCTCCGTTTCTTGTTGTCTGTAAGCATTATTTGCCGCAATGCTTTCACCAAGCCTGTATAAACATAAAGGCTATTAATGAAACAATTTGCTACAAATATCACTGCAAGGATTGAAGATGAGAACAATTTCTTAACATAATTATTACACAACATTAAGATGTAGTATCAGACACATGGCCAAACTGAACAGAGATACAGAAAGCAGGAAAAAAAAAAAGCAGCCTGTCATGGCTAATCTGTAGAAACAAACACAGTATCTCACTGCATGGTGAGAAGGGGCATGGTGTTCAGCTATTCTTGAGCAGAACAGATCATCTGTCTCTTACTAGCCTGAGAAACAGGTTATTTCCCATATCTTTATTCAGCGTAACTAGGCCACTGTTTGCAATTAGGAAGATGGAGAAAGTATTTATTAAGAATTTTTATTAGGCAAAAAAATAAGATTGGATCATGAAAAGGCAGAATGCTACCAATAAGTCAGCATTTTTCCTTGTCTGTGAAGCCATTTTACAATACTACATCGAGTACAGCACATTTCATTTTGTAAGTTAACTAGAATTTAAGTATGCAGACGAGTGCAATCAGTTAGAATTTGTACAGGGAAGAGAACACAAACGGTGAGACAGAATTAATTACATTAATTACAGTACCTATATTCCAGTGTCTCTACGTAACTTGTGGTTGGCATTTTCAAGGCAGCTACTAACGACATGTTCCAAATCAGAGAGTAAGTCAAAAGAGCTGATTTTTGAGGCATCAGTCAAAAATCTTTTCATCTTGATAAATTCCTTGATTACTAAGTTATCCCAACCACTTCACTGAAGTGCTGTCTCAATTGCTGCCTAAGTGAACAAAGCCTATTTTTAACTTGCGTTTACAGGCATGTTATTTGGCTATTCCATTGTATAACTCCAGGCATATTGGATTGTACCAATCCTTCATTCTTCCAGACAGACTATTTGTTACTGTCTATTATAAAAATGTTTCCTATACCCACAAAAGACATCTGGTCTGGAAGTCCTTTCAAACAATTCACATTTTTCTTCTTAAAAAGCTCTGCTAACAAAAAGGGAAGAAGTTTTAGATTGGTTTTCTAGGTTGCAAAGACCGTGATACAATTTAAGAGCGTTTTTTACTATTTTATTACACCTGCAGAAATAAGGACTCCATCAAATAGAGCTTCTCAATATTTTTCCCCTTATTTGCACCACCTTAAGTACTACCTGACTGCCATCTGCCCGTGTCTTATCCTATTCTACTATTTCTTGGAAGTTACTGCAAAAGGGTAAGCAAAGCTTGAGGAACTGAAGGGTGACATGTGAGACTAAGTTCAGTAGAGAGAAATCTGGTAGTCAGAATATTAGACACACTCCAAGTAGCAAGTTCCAAGCACTGACTTCAGACAAGTGAACCCTGAGGGACAGAAGTCAGTCACGACTATGGTCTCTAGGATCTGATGTTAGTTGAATACCATCAACAATTGAACTACTTCCTCTGACCTCAAAGATCACTCCTGTCTCTTAACTGCAGATAAAGACAAGTTTCCCTCTGATGAACTGGAAATAGTATGCCAAGAAACATGAGTATCACTAAGCCCGTAAAAAAAGTCAAATACTACCAGCATATCACAAAAATAAACTTACACTATGGCAGGAAAATCTGGTAAGGGTGCCGCCTCGAACAATATTCTAAGTCCCACTTGGACTTGCTCTCTGTGGTCTGATGTTAAAGCCAACGTCAAAGGCGTAATCAAGCGTTGATCCTAAAAAAAAGAAACTACTTTGGCCAAAACAAGATATAACAGTCAACAACACAAAAATCCCCAAACTACCCAGACATCACAATATCAAGGCCCATGAGCACAAAATGTTTCATTCAAAACTTAAGCTACCTTCTTAAAGTTTGCCCGTCTAAGTTTCTGAGCCTGAAGTCAACAGAAGAGAAGTGATTTTAAACATAGTTTACACTTCGGAGCATTTAGAAACTTGTTTTCCCATTAAAGCCAACACAACAAATAAAGAGACTATTTAATTCCTTCAAGTTTTCAAGCCCTTGATTCCCATCATAAAAGCTCACAAGCTTAAGTTTTATAAGGATTTCCTGAGGACTGTGAAACTCTCATTGCTAAATTACACATTAATTAAATTACAGAATTACCATTCTTGAAAGAAAATCCTCCAAACAGCATGACGTGTTTGACTGTCTGGATCACTTTTCCATTTACAAAGTAAATTGTTAAGGTACCATCTGACCAATAGTTACCAGAAACTGCTTTGACTATGTAAAGTCACAAATTAGATGTATATATTTAATGGTAACCAACCCCATAAATAATTACATGGTTGTGATAGCTCTTTTCTAGTTTGCTACCTTTAAACTGCAATCCTAATGCAGTCTTAAAAGTATAATTCTTACCAGGCAGCTGAAGTATGATTACACATGCATTACTGAAATAAATGACTGGAGTAAAGGCAAACTGCTCTTATGTTAGAAGTATTAACAATGAAACAAGCTTTAAGAATTGTACCCAGGGGACTATATGTTCATGAAGTTTTACCACTTCAGAGATAAGCGTGCAAAACATTCAGAACTAAAACTACTGAAGTGCAGTGACACTTTACTTCATATTTTGTTTAGAAGATGTATTAAAATCATACCTGTAAAATTTTGTAGAAGCTGACCTCCATACCAGGTACATCCTGCTTCAGTTTGCTCATAAGATGAAGTGTTTTCAAAATAATATCAGCAGCAAGTTTGCTTTTAAACATACAAATAGAAAAGCAAAGCAGGTGAGAAAAAAAAAAGGCAGAGTGAGATTTGTCAAATCAGCACTGATAAATAAATGCAGTTAATTTAAAAGAATGAACACCATCACAAAGAAATTAAATATGACTAGCAAGGCAACAATGCTAATGCCAAGAGAGATCACCAAGTTCCTTGGACATGCTGATGAGCTTTTCCAGCATGACAAATATGCCAACAGGCAAGACCAAAAAAAAAAACCAAACCACTTTAAAGTTGAAAGTGAGGACCGTTTAATCATAGGTCAATTATATTACACTGGTTTTCTCATATAACTCTTAGGTATATCAAGATTCAGGTTAATGACACTGAGTATATTCCATTTTCAGTGCAATAATTCCCCCTCCCAACACTGATGTGTGATATTTTTGAACTCTGTTTGCATAAAATAAAGATGAAATACTAGGTGCCATGAGCAGCTCTGGTAAACGTCAGCTTGGATAAGCTTGAGCTACCGCACAGGGTTCAAAGTTGTTGTTCCACATGAACTCCAGCTTATGCCGAAAACAATAACTGAATGTTTCAGCTAGGTTTTACTTATCGAATTGACCAGCAACATCACTTTCAATTGCCACAATATTAAGTTTGACTTAAAAACAGTATTGATTTACATGCATTTAAATGGTACTTTCAACTACAATATACTTTCCATTGGAACAATATCACAAATCGCATACAAGTCTTGCTAAGTTATATTTTAAGTAAATTTGTGAGCTCACCACATTTTAGAGTCCACTACTTTTGTCCCAAAACCAGTATGAATCTTGCTATAGGTAAATTGGTGTTCTATTAGAGATGTGCATTGGCTGGCAGGCAGTACCTTTGAGGCATGCATTTTCAGTATGTCATCTCTACATAGCAGTAGACTGAGTTAAGAACAAACTCAATATACCAATGCTTAGGTGTTGGCACCAAAAGGCAACATTTTCTACTAATCAAGGACACAAAAGTTAGTGGATCAAAGAACCAAAAAAAAAAGCCTTCAAAAATCCTCATAAAAGCCAACTACATAAACCTCAATCATGCTTAACTCACAAGCCAAGCAAGCCTCACTTTTCAATTAAAACACACACTTACTTGGAAACAGACAGCTAAGGGAAGCCACAATAAAATGAGTAGCATAAAGAGAGATGATGAACAAGAGGCAGTGAACAATCAGTCTTTAATACAAGAACTAGTTATCTAGGAGTGAACTAGCAAAGGGACTTCTTTGCAGAACTCAGCTTAGATGCAGGACTACGTCCTGCCATCATGTCCTTCTTACTACATGACACTGAACACTAAGGAGTCCAAGAAGGGTGTAAAACCATATCATTCCACATCATTTTTCCTTGTTTCACTGATTATTTGACTGGGAATTGCACTTGACTTAGCTAGGTGAAAATAATATAACCGAACAAGAAGATGCTGCCCCAAACTCCCCCTGTGATTTCAACGTAAACCACTTATCTTAATTTTTGATCTTCAAAGTGCTTCTACACTGTTGGACAGATACCACATTTTATCCTGCACCACTACAGTACAAGATCATTTCACAGCAATTAGAAAGCTACTTCAGGTCTTTCAAGGTGACAGTCTTAAGTAAAAAGAAAGCAGTTATTGTCATTAAAAGCTATCAAAGTGCCCAAGATGGACATTTCTTCTAACATCTTAGAGCAGATCATGATGGAGGAATAATAACTGCCAATAGGCACATAAAAAGGATATTTGTCAGGACGTTAATAGCCTCGACCATTCTTTCACACTTTTTCTTCACTAATAGCTCATCCACAATCTGTTCTGGCATCTGAAGATGATCAAGAAGAACAGGCAACAAAAGATCCACAAAGTGCTCAGCTGAGGCGCTGTTCCCGCTATTAACAACATCCTGTAATAAAGACATTTTATTTTACATCAATATTTAAAACTACAGAACAAGGAAGCCAAAGCTACTCTACCCCTTCCTCCTCCAGCCTGTGTTTTAACTTTCCCAGCTCCTTCTACTTCAGGTTTAAGACTGATCAGTATCATACTGGAGGAGAAAGCTTAACAAAGAGCACAGAAACAGCAGAAACCTCCTCACTTCTACATGACCAAGAAAGCAGTTCTTTCATAACTTTGTATCTACCTCTTGACTTCATGAGCTGCCCGTATCTTCCACTTAACTTTCAACACAGACATATTTCTAAAATACAGCATGTCTTTAAAAGAAAAGTTGTTTGTATTACAGAGCATGGAATTCTAGAACAGGATGAATTTTATTGCAGGTATATTTTTACATGCTATTTTTCAAGTAAAATCCTAATAGTTGTTTAAATTAAAAATACTGCTGCTAAGAAGCTCTTTAAACTCAATTATCAGTCTTGGTACCTCAAAAATCTCCTTGAATAGTTGCAATGCCAGAACTGCACAGTCTTCAGAGCCTTCCAATGGCTGGTTTGAGAAGTGCACCAATGCAACAGACGGTTCAAAAGTCTTTGAGCGAGACACAAATCGGGTATTTCCAGAGACTGGCAAGGCAGATGGTTCCAGTATTGCCTGCCGCAGGGTATGACGCAGTTCTGTCACAGAACAGAAGGCAAGCAGCAGCTCTAAGATCTGTGTGAAGAGAATGAGAGTTCAAATACTTTTAAATCAAGTACTTATACAGAAATTCCAACTCCTGTAGCACAAGTCTAAGGAGATATTTAAGTTCTATGCAACTCTGTTTTGCACTTTAAAGTTTTCTGAATTATAGTTTTCTTTCCTTGAAGCCAAGCCATCAGCAGAAACACAGTTCATTGGATTGGTGAAGGTTTGCGACAGTTAGTATTCAGTGTATTGCCTTCCCTTCTTTTTTAAGGAACACGACTGCTGGCTACTGATCTAGTAAGCAGTAGAAATGCACATACACTCAGAATGAAGAAAGCTATGGAAGGGAAAATATTACGAGACAAGCGGACGCACATTCAGAAACAAAGAGGAAAGCACCCAGGCAAGCTCCTTGTCAATATGGTTTCTAAATAAAACCAATAAACAACAACAACCACGACATACGCAGACATATTAGCATTTATTGTTTGCTATCATATGAAACACGTTAATGAAAAAAGCTTAAGAATTGTTTCACAGATGTATTTAGCCCAAATGTTTTCACATTTCATATTTCAGCTTTTAGCAACAGATAGCCAATATTTTATTTACATGAGGTGGTAGTGAGACAAAGTTGAATGCTGTTGCACTCAACCTAATGTGGCATCGGTTTGTTCAACTAATATGAAAGAACTTACTTTGAAGGCTTTGAAGTTATCATCATGGCTCCCTGATCGTCAGTTCGCAGTCTGAGCAGTATTAATTCAAGTTCTATCTAGTGAATTGGGGTACACACTGCATTTCTAGTAGATTCCAACATTTCTTGTTAGCCAAAGCACAAAGGGTGTTTATGTTGGCATTTTTCCCTTAAGTCTGTTGTCTGAAAGCAGACACACATAATCTGGCAAAACACCCAGTCATTACAAATTCAACCTGACAGCCTTGTGAATAACTAGAAAAATATAAACTTGGTGAATACCATAAGCCACTTGAGAGTCCTGAAGTCAGTGTATTTCATTATTAACCCTTGTACACAAGGAACCTACTCATATGGCTATAGAAGTGGAACTAAATTAGGAGTTGTACCCTCTTAGTCTTAAACTAAAAAAGTATAAATACCTTAGATGATGAATCAGGATCCCTTCCATGAAGAAGATCTAAAACTTGACCAAGGCATGAGGTAAAGTGCTCATATCTACAGCATACATAGAAGAGAAAAAAAAAAAAAAGAGAAAAAGGAATTTCATCACGCTCAGATATTTATACCAAGTGATGAATGCAAGTGCCCTGTTCTCCTTCTTACTCCCAAACACTTCAAGTATAGTGATAGTTTTGATAACGCAATTTCTATTTAAAATAGATTAAAATTTAAAAATAGCAGATTCCTTAAAATAAGCTAAGATTTTCCAGCTACATACTGCTAGATTTAGATTGAAATTCAGGAACTGAATTCTGCTATCTGAATTTCCAGAACCACTAGTCAAATTCTCCATAGAGCTAGTCCGTAACACCCTCCAGTAAAATTATTACAACTTCAAACATACTATTGCATGTCAAGATAACACAGGCCTGTAAAAGGCACGACAGCTACTCATCAAGTTGTCTGACTACAGATACCGTCCAGACTAAGAATTACTGAACACAACTATTACATATTCCTTAAGAGACAATGAAAAAACAGATTTTGATTCACACTTCTGTGCGAAACTAGTAACCCAAGAATCCTTTAGTTTCAGGTACAGCAGTTATAATCAACTGGCAACCTTCAAAAAGCTAGGGAATTTTTTCCAATGTTTGTTTCAGAATACAAATAGCATACAACAAAGGAACTGAAAAAGAACTTACGAAAAATATCCTGCACTTTAATGAAGTGAAGCCATACCTGGTAAGATAATGTGCAACTTTGGGGTTCTTCAGAAGATCCACAAGTAGATCAACAGAGTATTTTCTTGTTAGAGTACCATCTCCATTTACAACAATATTAAATATTAACTGAAATGTCTGATGGATATTTCGACCGTGAAAGAGCTGAAAGGAAGAAGTTATATATGAACATGTATTTGCGTTGCTGGGTCTCTTGCTTATTAAAACTAGCTGGATTAAAACTAACTAGGAATTAGAATTTCATTTTGCCAGTGTGACAATTTTATCTACAACTTAAGAACAGAACAGACTTCAAAGTATCACTTACTTTTTCTCCTACTTCTTCGTTTAAAGTAAGGCTTGATAATACTGAAAGTGCAAACACAACCATAGTCAAACTACTATGGGCCAGGAAACTTATTAAGGTACGATAGAAACTCTTCACATTATTCTAAAGCAAAAAGGAGAAACATAAGTATTATAAATCTTATTCTGTTCTATAAAAACACCAAACTTACAGACTGTAAATATTTATAAATAAGCCATACAAATAATAATATAAAAATATATTACAAAGTTAACTCTTCTCTAGGAAACCTATTTTCATGTTCTACTGCACAATACTGGTGTTGATGCCAATGACTAAATTTTCTCTTGAATTTGTATAAGGAAAAATTAAGCAAAACCAAACCAAACCCAAGGAAGAAACGCTATCATTATTTTAAAGAAAGATGAGAGTAATTTTCCTAAAGTATCTAGTAGAAAATAACCACTGAAAATTGACCCCCATTCCTTGTCTGCTCAGTGATCAGATCTCACAATAGTTCCGCCTTCCCTGCCACATTTCTTCCAAGGTAAATAGTACAACATTCACTGCTGTGTAGATGGATTTATGTTCCTGAATTGAAAAAAGTTATGTTTGCACTGATCCATGAAAAGAGAGGAATTGAGTAGCTCAGACACAGATGTGTATTTGAGGAGTCAAGGGCCCTGACCTGATATCAAGAATGGTGGCATTTTATTGATTTATCTTTTAAAAAGCAAATCTTTCTTGGCCAAAGTTAATGCAGCTTACTAAAAATCCAACTACGATCTTTACATGTTAACGACATTTAGTTTTTCTAAGGAGGAATGCTCAAGTTTTAAATTCACCTCTCATTTGCAGACAACAGTTGCATAAATGGAACGCATAATGGAAGCTAGTGCAACAACACAGCAATGTAGAGAAGGAAAGAGAATACCCAACTTCGTGCTCTACTGGTTATTTCCTCCAATAAGGTGGGAAACAACTGCCAACTCTGTATTACATACAGGTCAGGGTTGTTATTATTACCTCCTCCCCCTCCAAAAATAAAAACTGCATAAGAGATACAAGGTAAGGCCCCCAAATAAGGTAACCCTCTTTTGCCCTCAAACCAGAGGATCACGCCACAAAACCAAAACTCTTACCAAAGATTTTATCTGAGTTTGAATAGATAAGTTGTGACGACAGAGATTTGCCAGGAGTCCTAAACATGGTATCGTTAACTCGTCTTCAGTGGATTGACTTAAAAGAAAAATCCAGAAATTTAAACAAAGATGGTTTTATTAAAGCATCCAGAATTTAGTTACAAGAATTTATGGGTTGAGGGACTTTTTACTTTACATAGTGTTTTCTTTTGGGTTTGATTTTTAATTAGACACCATTCTACCAAGCAAAGCAAAATCAGATTGCGATCCCCGTAGTGTGGACAGTTTTTAACTGAGCACATCTTTAGAAAAAACAGTCTCTGAGATATCTGCTATCAAAAGTCCTTTATTGCAGGCGCCTTTAGTAGTCATTAGTCCTCTTACAAGGACACTTGCACAAAATTCATATTAACCTAACGTAAGTCTGCTCCTAATAACAGGCAGGAATTTTCTCCTGACTTTTCTCTGTTTTAGCTCCCTACTCTCAGGGGTGTGGGGGTGGGCTAAGAGGACAATTAATATTCAGTCACCCAAAGTCCAAGGGGTGTGTGGGCAGGCTAAGAGGACAATTAATATTAAATCACCCAAAGTCCCACAATCATTGCATTTGACAATCTGTAACAACATGGTTTTCAAAGAAAAGCATTAACTTCAGTGCAAAAATGGCACAGTTCCCTCTGGAGACCAGGTTAGTGCAATATGCTAATGTCCTTCAGACAGTTTAGAAACCTAGATATTTCCAGTAAGAAAAGACAACTAAGTACACACTTACACATGATGCATTAGAAATGAAATTAATTCATCGATGTTGGCACCAGCGCAAAAGACTGGAACATTGTAGGTTAGCTTCTGCAGCAATTGAATACTCTGTGGAAAATAAAAGCTATTCAAACGTCTTTCCTATAGCATCTCACTGAAGAAGGTTACAAGTTACAAAAAATTGCCAGACTCTGTAACATAACAACTACATGACCTGCTCCAAGCTCACCGAGTAATATCCTACCACGCTGGTGTACTTACTAAAAGCCCATACAGATGAACAAGGTTTTATTTTGACAGAGGAGTTACCATTTTAGCCCATCCAATTCTCCCCTTTTCCTTATGATCAAGTCCTCCATTCTGTCAGTGAGAGAGGGGCTTTGTCCTACTGAAAGATCTAGAAGTTTCACCAAAATCCAAAAAGCACTTTCCAAGCTTTTGAAGGAAGTATTTTATAGGAGCACAGGAGTGTGGTAAAGACAGACAGCAGATCTAATGGTAGTAAAGTCCTTCATACAGCATTCTTTCAGCACATAACATAACTGAGTTAATGTTAATATACTCAAACCTGACACAGCATAAGATAGCAGCTGAAATAAAATCTCATCATGTAAATAGCTGATATAAGAGCTTAAAGTTCTTATAACTTGATCTATTTGATAACTACAACATCTTTTCCACTGACTGGCGAGTCACCCGGATCTCAAAGTCTTCTGGTACTCCTAGTACTTAAACTGTGAGAAAAGTGTTCTTTACTGGATGCTTGACTCATTTTCCACAGAGTAAGGGCAACAGAACTGCTAGCAAATTCATTTTCTGTGTGACCACAGCTAGCCAGCACGTACTTGCTGAAACCTCAAAGCCATGTATGAGAAAACCTGTGCAGATTAAAAAGATAAAGAAAATTTTGCCCAACTTTACTGTTCAATGCACAGAAAGGACAGGTTAAAACAGGTGAAGTGAGAATGTGAAGTGTCAGGTGCTCACAAAAAAAAAAAGCGCAATAACATCTGCACTTGGCTCCTAAGAAGACAGCTTTCAACAGCATAGCCACCTTGCATTCAGTGGCAGGTAGCACGGACCAGAGGGAAGGAGGCATCTGTGCCCTGCAAACCTTCCATGAGAACTGGCAACCACAGCTTTCCTTTCAGTCCTTCACAATTACTTGTCAAAGCATTGGTTAGATAAAACAATCTCCACACTTTTGTTACCAACTCTAGGAGAAATAACTAAATACCTTAACGGGAAAATAACCTTCCAAGCTCTCAAGCAGTGATTTCTTTTTTCATTTTTTTTGTTTGGCTTGTTGGTTTCTTTTTTTAAATTAATTAGAGCAGGTGACAAGCACAAGCAAGATTAAAGAGAGAATACAAAGAACTCCGTGCCTTGTTAAAAGCCTGTCACACTAGCCTCATACAGCAAATAAAATATGCATCTTAGATCAACTTTTCCTCAACACATTATTTCAGATAGAGTTTTTAAAAAGTTATTATAAGCACAGAATATAATATATACCACGTAACAGTAGCCAAATATTATTAAGCATTATTTCATGTTACCTGTAATAAGACTGGGTCGCTAAGATTAGTAGAACTTCGATGAACCACTCCTGCCAGCACACTGGTCAGATTGTAGGTATCCTGAAGAGCTTCTCTAGTCTCATTGTCTAAAGCTATAATTTAACAATTAACAAAAAAAAAATCTAATAGTAAAAGCAACTGTTGTATTAGCTACCAATCTAAGTAGAAGCCAAAGTCTTCGACCAGTTTTTCATGTATATTTCACAGACAACTGCAAATAAATCACAGGTCCTATGCACTTGCATCTCTACCTTACAGTTAATTGAAACACTAATACTTTTTCTTAAGATGACTGGACACTGAAGGAACATCCTTTCTCCTTCCTACAAAGTTTTAGTTCTGTTTGAGATCTTGAAACGTGTTCTTAAAAGGCCTTGAAGCTTAAAAATCAATGACATCAGTTTATTGCTTCACCCTATGGTGGGAAGTGGACTAAAACTGGTACCTTGATAGGGTTATCCAGCAACAGTTAAATAAAAAAAGCCACTTCTGCTTAGGCAGTGCTGGGAAAGATATAGCAGACAAGGATGACAGGTATAGCAACACGTCAGTTGGAGGAGGACTAATCCCTGAAGTTTTCCAAACCCAACAGGTTGGAAAAGATAGTTAAGAACCCCATCAACAAATACAATTTTACAGTAACTGTTTCAAAAACCTAAAAGGAAGCTCAAGGAGGCTAAAAACTCCAAGAACCAGATAAGATAAACAGGAGTTCATCATAAAAGACTCAAATATTGAATAACTACTCATACACGATGAGAAACTAAGGGAAGGGGTAATTTTTCCGTGTATATGTAACCTACATATGGAGGTTATGGTGAGCACAGAGCTCCCTAGACAATGAAGTCCCATTTCTGCGAAATGGGAAAAGAAAAAAAAGCATCTCAAGAAACAAGTAAAAGGGAGTGGAACCTATTTCATAATTGGGAAACTTGAAGCGCCCAGGCCCGGGCCATTAGAGAGTGCAAATTGCCACCCAGCAAACACTCCAGTGGGAGAGTTAAACTGAGGTGATGACAGTTGTTGATGTAACATGGCTTCTCCCTACCTTTGCATCCCCTAGGCAGATTTCTTCACTTCATTAAAAAAGGTAGCCTTTTCAAACTCCAAAAATCAAGGATAAGAGGGTAATTCCTCACCCCACTCAGTGAGGAAACAATTTCTGACAAGCATGATCATTGTCATTTCACAGTGATGAATTAAAAACTGCTCCTCATTGTGATTTAACATCTTATCTGGCCTTGTATGTACAGTCAGGTGGCTCAGACAAGCACTCCACTACAGTGAGAAACATTTCATTGTTCACACTTCATGCATTTTTCCAAGTTCATCACCCATGCCACAGAATCAGCACTTGTCTTGTCTTCCCTTTCCCAGACCAAAGATAAAAAGTTCAGGTGCAAACCTTACCTAGCTGTGATAGCAAAGTAACCACAGACAAGGTTAGAGATGGGTTTATATTAGCGTCCTCGAGGAGCTCTACTAGGCAACTGAGGCATTCACTTGGTAGAATCTGACTTGAAGCAAATAATCGTGTAAGCTTCAGTCCAGAGATAACCTGGAGATGAAGGAAGAACAGCAATCTCAGCTACTCAGCTGAAACAGTATTTAACACAGAAGTCAAAGGGCAGAGTTGTATTAAATAGATTTTGTCGTATTTGATGAGCCAAGAATCTAAGTGCCACTCTAAAAGGACATTTGTATTCACATTTGCTGCAAAAAAAATGTTTGGGAAAAAAATCTGGGTTTCCTTCCTGCGTGTTTGCTCCCTATGCTCTTGCAAAGTACCAAGTTTATACTGTGATAATTCATAACCATAGTGAGTCTTCTTTTCTTTGCTTGCTGACAGCAATCATAGCAACAGCATTCTTTTAAAATCATAGCTATAGTAGAGCACTACTTTGTATTTCTTCACACATTGAACAGAATTAATACCAGGTTATTCTTCCTACATGTGTTTTACCATAGACAAGAGACAGGGTTTATTTATTTTTAGAAAAACAAGCAGATTGCTTAACAGAAACATTTAGTAATCGGCCTTCAGCTCAGCCCAACAGCCTGCTTTCTAGAGATGTGGACAGGAACCCAAAGGTGCCACTGCATGAAGGATAAGCAGTGCTGCTTTGGGAGCACTCTGTGTCTGAGATGAAAAAATGAAACCCGAGTTCAGGAAAGCCCATGTAATGAGACACTAAAAGTGATATACCTGCACATCAACACAGGAAGAATCAAGTTATGCTTGCTTAACAGAGAATACAATGCTGGTTCTATATATATATATCCCCTGTATACCTCTTTACAATGGATATGGAGAAGAAAGCTAAGCTGAATACTAACTCTTATATTAACGTTTTAGCAATTACAAAAAAAAAAAAATCACTATTTTAAAAAGGTACCTTGCAGATTAAGCAGTTCAGCCAACGCATTAATCTCTAGCCGCACCAAGGGTGCCCAGGCAAGGGAGGCCAGGGGCAGGGACAGGCCCGCCCCTTCCCAGCAAACACCTTTGATGAGGTGGTGCATGAAACTTGGAAAATCTATATGCAAGACCCGTTCATCATTCAAACGCTATTTTTAAGTTGTGAAAAGAAATGATCCTTGTGGATCAGAATTTAGGGGATACGGGACAAAAAAAACCCCCAAACCTTCATAAGGCATGCTCAGGCTTTGTGGTTATAAACATACTGCACACATCCATAAACACCATAAAACATTACGATAAAGGACACAGGAATAGTCCAGGGACGTTGGTAAAAATGGAAATGTTTCTTCAGTCCGACGGCCTTCCTCGGCTACCGGCTCTCCTGGCGATCGGTCACCGGGCGGGCTCCCCCGTCTCCGGCCGCCGACCCACGGGGGTGCGGCGGGCCCGGNTCCAGGCTGCGCTGCAGGAGCGCCGCATTAGGCGGCGTCTTGGCGGTCCGATACTGCGAAGCCGCCAGAAGAAGGGACTTCATACAGGCCAAGGCGTCCATGGCGCCCCACCGACCTCCTCACAGCCGCGCTCCCCAAACCCCGCTCGTATTTCCCGCTGCCGC
>VXBO01014219.1:351326-414150 GCA_013400135.1 Rhinoptilus africanus
ATTCAGGACGTGGAACTGCTTGAGTGTGATGCCAGCAGCCCCGCCGCTCATCCTGCCTGCGGCGGCCTGGCCTCACCCGTGGGCAGGGGAGGTAAGAGAAAAGAAGGCAAAAAGTCTCCCGGCTGGGGCTACTGCCATGTCCTGGAGGCAAGGGCAAGCTGCCCGTGCAGGGCTGGCCCCGGTGCGGGCTCGGCGCTGGCGAGAGGCAAAGCGAGGTGCGCTCCCCCTTCCCCTCGCCGTGCTGGGTTTGTGGGCGGATAAAAGGCACCGGTGGGACTCGAACCCGCGGCTCCGTGGTCGAGCGGCCATCGCACTCGGCTACGGGGGCGCCCCCTACAGCCCGCACAGCGCCCCCGCCCCCTGCTCCCCCCACCTGCCCACGCGTGTTTCGGCCCGGCCGGGAGCTGCCCCTTCAACTGGGGGCTCCCCGAGGCGCTTTCACGCTTGCTCCTTGCGCCTTCACAGCGCTCAGCCCCAGCCTGGTGTGAACCCTCGCTGCTGCACCCTCGCGTGGACAGGCAGACACATGGCTCTTTGGTGTGTTGGAAGGTGGAGGCTGGTGTTTGAAGGGTTTGAGAATACTTTTTGGAAACTGATGCAGGGATCTTTTTTCCTAATCTTGGAGGCCTTTGAAGGAGTGTAGGAATGCTTGTATTAACCTCTTTTCCTTGTAGTGTTAAGAAGAAAAAATATCTTCCCGTAAAGCACAGCTGAATGGCCTAAATGAATTTATTTCCGTTCTGGCTCCTTGCTTCCTCCTTTAAATCTTTGCTCTGTACTTCTGCTGACAGCCTTGGAGGTAACGCCCGAGGCCTCATCGGATCGCGGGCATGGATGCAGCCTCGGGTCTGGCTGCAGCATCCGGAGCTACAGCTGCTGCGGGGCTGTAAATGGGAGTCCAAAGCAGGGCTGCCGGCAGCGCCACGCTTGGACCAGAGCAACTGCCAGCCCAAAAGCCCCACAGCCCGGGGTCGGCTGTGAGTAGTGGTTTGTTGGGCCAGCAGGAATCAGGCAGGCAGGGTGATGAGGCTCGGCTTGGGATTCCTCGTCGCTCGACCTTTTCCTGAGGCCGAACATCAATCTGAGTGACGGAGCTGCCCAGAACACCTGTACTGCTCCAAACGGCTAGAGGCCAGGCTGCTGGAGCCGGGATGGCTCGGCGCAGCAGCTGCTGGGGCTGGTACCTGAGATAACCAGCTCCCAGGCAGGAGCTGAGTTGTGCCAACGAAGAGACGCACCAGTGCGTGCGCTTCTGCAGGGCAGGGGTTGCTGCTTTTCTCTCCAGTCGTACCATTTTTTAGTGGACAACTACTTTCTTTTCTATTCATGATTTTGGGCCACATATGTTAGTATTTTTGGCAATGCCAGAGTTAATTAATATTCTTATTTGTCTTCTTCATGCTACAAGTCATATTTGAGCCTGGCACCAAAAACTGTTAGCACTGCTAAATTCATAACGGGGTCCAAAGCATTGAAAGATGTAAAAGTCCTTTGACAAATACTGGTAATATAAGATACTGGTAATGTATGTATGCATGTGTGTGTGCGTGTGCCAAATAATGGTATAATAGGAAATCTACCTAGTTGTACCCATAAAAATACATATGTAATTTTTGAAATATCTTAAATAAACTCACAACCAATATAAGTGTCTTCGTCAAGATCACAAATGGAGAGGGGGTGTGTACTAGCGACTGGGAATATCAGGACATACATTCCAGTTCTGGCTTGGGCTGCTAGTTGCAGGCTGTCTTCAGAACAAAAGTGTATATTAAATATTTAAAACGAGGGGTAAGATTAAAGCAAATTCTTACACTGAAAAATAACAAAACCCATACAACATTATGATACAGAGCTAATGGCAGTAGCAAATGAAATGTAGTACAGTATCTCTTAAAAAAAAAGAGGATATGTTCATACCAACATGCATGTAGAACTTGCACTCTTATAAACTACCAGAAACATTCATTGATATTAGAAGTATTTCAAAGCATTTTCGTGGCGTTGATTAATCTTTTACAGCATGGATTTAACAAAGCCTTTTTGTTTTAATTTAGATTATTGCAAACTACAGGGTAATACTGGCATTCCTTGACATAGCTGAAACACTAGCCACTTATCCAACAATGAAGTAACATGAGTTGTGCACAAAATAACAGAGTTTGGAGGTTTTTAAGCGTCATATCATCCAGTAGAATTTTTATTATATATCATTTTTATCAACAGATACCAGTTCTGCCATAAACTACTGCTTTATGCAAATTCATTTATTGTATTTATATGGCTGCTTTCTAACAGATTATTCATTAGACATCTTGGGTAGTTGGCTGGCTAAAAAACCAAAATACACGGAGGTGCACGCAGATACCCTTCCCCCTGCCATATATATGTGTATGCATGCATGTGTCTTATAAAAATTAATTCTTTTATTACTGAACAAAAATATATTGTAGCTCGTACCGGATCTACTGGGAGAAAATACAGTTGCTTTGCCAGTCTGCCAAAGGTGCGGATTCCCGAGGTAGAGATGCACGACGGAGGATGCCCAGCTGGCAGCTCTCCCCAGCTCATCCCCTGTGCTGTGGCACAGCCTGGAACGGCAGCTTCCCAAACCGCCAGGTTGTACATCATTCAGGGAAAGACAGTAACATAATCGCTGTCATCAATTTCTGTAGAGAAATCATTAAAAAACAAACAAACAAACATACAAACATAAAAGATGTCATTGCACATGGCTGCTCTGAAAGCCCAGGGTAAGCAAGGATGGCCAGTGGCCGTGTTGCTGGGCAGGTATCAACAACCCAGTTTGGTTTGGCTACTGCAGGTCCAACATTTAAGCCCTGTATCCAATGGACTGGGTCCTCCAGGTGCCCATGTTGTCTTTTCTGAGCCAGCAAACTCTGTAAATTACTGTGTTAAACAGTTGTATCCACGAGAGAGCCCTTCTCCCTGAGAAACACTCAAATGTTGGAAATCATCCCTACTCAGTAAATCAGATCAAGAGCTGAGATAGCTAAGACTGTAGCATAATACAGTCTTTCTTCTCTAAATAAATATCCAGTGGAGAAGCTCTCCTCCCAATTGGAGGAGGAGAGCCTGAAAAAAAACGCTTTCTCTCTTAGACCTTGTCAGATGTATTATGTTTTTTGAGAAGCTAGCAGAAAGGCAGAAATTGAATGCTTAGAACTCAATCTCCATGATCTCCTACTGTCTCTTCCAGCAGCCACCCTCAGACAAGCTGTTCCTGGGCTAGAAAACAATGTTCAAAACTGTTCAACAACCAGTATTGTGTCCCCGGTCCCATGAGCTGTTCCACTGATCACACTGGAGCACTCGGTGCTGCAAAGCTGCTGGTGCAACAGGAGGAACCAGGCTGTATAAATACGGTGCTTGCTTTGGGAAGCACTGTGGAGTTCTGTGCAGTGCCTGCATTTCAGAGAGATGTCCATTGCAACATTAATCTAAACTCCCCTCGTGAGCACGAAACACAGCAGTCTGAGGGGCAAGTTTGGTCTGTGGTGTAAGTGAAATTTAAATTAAATTGGAACAGTAACAATCCCAAACTGATTTGATTATTTCTAAAAGCCCTCGTTTTTATAACAACCACAAACATTTTGATAGTGAAATGAAAGGGTTTGTTTTCCTCCCTGTCAGTCCAGACCAGGGCATTGGGCATCTTCTAGACAAGTTTATATTGCAGGACTAGACAATAAAGTATATATTACACTTGATTTTTCCTAAAATATATATCCATGCTACTGCAGTATTTTTCATCTCCCTGGAGTGACAATGACAAGATAGCATAAAAACCTTTTTTTAGAGCAAATGTGGCACATCTGCAAGTTACCAATAGTATCTCTATTCATCCTGCCCAGACGAAGGACATAAAGATGACATTGGACTATGAAACATGGTCTAACACTTTGTGAAAACCTCCATCTTTATTGTACTATTTGCATAATATTTCTGTCAGGTAGAAACATTGTATGCTTACCTTATACCTGGGACTTGGGAGAATAAGTTAGCAGAGGATCAACCAGAGACTGAGCTCTCTGGTTCCAAAGCTGTGATTCTGAGGACAAGGCTATATGCTTCTTATTTTCAACATACTAATTTTAAAAATTAATCATGTTTTAACACAAATCTCAACAAACCACAAACTAGCTGGATTTTTTTTTTTTTTTTCACTAGCATCTCTAAAAATAACCTAGTTAGATTTTGGTATAAAAAGAGCTTTCAAACCTGGACAACAAAGGTAAAGGACAGCCTCAACTCCCAGTGCAGTGCAGGGGCCTGGCAGCTTGGCAGAAGCACATTGGGTAAAACTGGTCCTCAGCCTTCCCTAGCCCAGAAGCATCAACACCCACGAAGGATGAGCTGTGGGCAACATCATGCTTTGCCTTCTGTGTCTCTTGCAATTTTAACTTGTTAACTTGTTGAGGGTATGTAATCTGCGAGCTGGGAATAATCCTTTTCCAGTGAACATAAGAGAGAAAGAAGGATATTGAACTTCTGTCCGTGCAAGCTGGTCTCAGCAACTCTTCTCAGTAACAATTATTCACCACAGACCTGTCAATGAAGTCATCTTAAACAAGAAAAACCCAAACAAACCACACCACAAAGGCAGAGATAAATTTCTCACCATCGTAAATGTTGTCCTTTCCCGACTTGAACCTCTGGCTTCTTTGTAAAGCTTTTGGTTTCTCTACTGGGTAGCGAAGGTTTGTTACTAGACCTTGCTTTGGCTTTTCATAAGTGTATACTAGGTCCTTCAATGTTTTGAAGATCCTCTCTGGAACACCTTCAGAAGTCTGCAAGGAAAGGAAAATAAAGTTTGTTTGCAATTGCCCTTCACATAGGGTTTTCTAAATGAAAGGAATGATAGGCTGTTTCATTTTTCCCAAGGAGCTGTTTTGTAAACAGATTTGGTGACAGATATTGTGCTGCCCTTAAAAGACTAGGGACATCTGTTTGGTGGCATGGTTACGGCACCAAGTGTAACCTCCTTCGCCATCTTTTCTTTAAAAAAGAGAACATCAGTTTAAAATACTGTCTCAGACTGTGCTGCAGCAATCCACTGAAGCCGTGTGGAAGAGCGACAGCATTACAGACTTCCCTCTGCTGTGAGAGCACAAGTTTATGGGCAACATATTTATTTTTCACTTAAAATGTTGAATTTAAACACCTATGTGATCAGCACAAGCCAAACGTTTAGCAAAAGGTCAGCATTGTCAAGCAAAGGAGAGCTGCAGAGGCAGTGGACGTGTCTGAGGATGCATTATGAAAATCCCCGGTGCCAGCTTTCAATTTTGGGGCAGGAGTTTACGATTTGTCTCAGATTTGTGATTTGCACTGGAGGCTCCTGAGTCCCAGCACAGAGGATGGCACTCCTACGCTGGGGAACAGCGCTCTCACAAACTGCTTTTTAATGTGCGGGTTCATAGAGCTGGAGGGAGCTGCTTCCCCCCAGTGACCCGTACGCTTTGCAGCGCTGGTGACTTCAGGAGGGTGACAGACAGGAGGCACATTAATCAGCTCTAGTCACAGCAAGGGTTCTGCTGCTGGTCATTGAAAGGGAATGGGGCTTTGGTTTCACTGCACTTGGTATCTGACAAAGAAGCAAGTATTTATTTTCGTAGTTTTTCTGCATCCTTTATCTTCCCTTCAGCCCTGTGTGGGACTGGGTGCCACTGCCTCTGTGTACTGGGTCTGGCTGGGATGGCGCTGACTTTCTTCGTAGCAGCCAGTATAGAGCTGTATTTTGGATTAGTGACTAAAACAGTGTTGATAACACGCCCCTGTTTCGGCTGCTGATGAATAGTGCTAGCGCAGCATTGAGATGGTCTGTTTTTCCCGTTCTGCTCCCCCAGCGAGTAGGCTGGGGGTGCACAAGATGCTGGGAGGGTACACGGCCAGGACAGCAGACCTAAACTGACTGAAGAGATGTCCCAGCTCATATGACGTTGTGCTCAGCAATAAAAGCTGAGGAAAGTGGGGATGCTTGTGGTTATGGTGCTTGTCTTCCCAAGAAACCATTAGGCCCTGCTTTCCAGGAGGTGGGTAAACATCTGCCTTCCAATAGAAAGTAGTGCTCAAACTCCTTCTTTGCTTTGGTTGCATGTACAACTTTGCTTCACCTGTTAAACTGTCTTTTATCTTGTTCCAGGAGTTTCCTCATCTTTGCTCTTCGTGTTCTCTTTCCCTCACCCTGTCCTGCGAAGAATGGGGAGCAAAGGAACAGCTGTGTGGGTGCTTAGCTGCCGGCTGGGGTCAACCTACCATACTCTAGAAAGTTCATGGATTAATCTGGCCCTTAAAAACACCTAAACAATCTCCCTTCCACCATCAGTATATTATTTAAGTATATTATTTTAGAGAGACAATAAAACTTTGAAGAACATAACCCTTCTGTCACGTTTTTGGCAAAAACTTGTAAGGAAAATTGGGTTTGAAGAAATAGAAAGTGTTGAGTTATTATTTGGTGATAGGCATGACAGCAAAATCCAGAAGAGTGGCTGTAGTCCAAAATAGATTATTTTATGTCAACAAACCATTCAATTCTTCATGGGAAATTGTGCCTTTTGTATTCAGTCCAAACCACTAATAAGCACGAAATTACCAGCATATGAGAGCTTGGTGTGTTCTTTATGGAGTGAGCTCCTCATTCCACTTAAATGCTGCTTAATTGATGGCAGTCCTGTTGACTGCCCTACTGCAAGCAAAGGAGTGAACCCACTTTTTAAGTATCCTCAGACCTTGCCTAGGGATCCAGTCTGCTCTTATGCTTATTCAAGTAATGAGCAGCATTATCTGGGGTCACCACTTCAGGTGCCCCAGAATCACAGAGAATTATAGATAGGTTTCTTTAAATCAAAAAGATCCTTCCAATATTCAAAAGCCCTACAAGATGCTGAATGCAATAGCAGAGCTTTCAAAAAATAATAATAAAAAAGCTAATTAAGAGCAGGAGCAAATAATGAAAGTGCTAGATTTTTCTTCAATGCTATGAAAAGGAAATGGTAAAATCAGAAAGCAGCTCATCAACAAATAACAGATACACTTAGGTTACAAGGGATTCCTACAAAGATAATAGCTACTTCTGAGCTCATATGCAGTAAGTGTAACATTAAAAAGCCAAGAATTGAGTAGAGAAGAAAGTAAACTTGGAAATACTTTCTAAGGTAATGTGCTCATGTGCATTAATTTTTTTAATCAGGACAGTGGTCTTTAGTGCAATCTTTACAGATGAAATGAGAGTTACTCACCTGTATTCTAAAATATCCTTGGTGTTCCCTGAAGATACGGTAAGTGTAGATGAGGTTTTCAAACCTGTGAAAAACATTGTTGTGTACATTATGCTTTTCATCAACTGTCAGACCACTGCAGCTTGCTTAGACTGCTACAGCTGATCTTGACAGCCAGGTTTTGGTTTTGCTTGTTTGCTTCTATCTTAAAGTAAATAGCAATACAGTGAAAGAGTAAAAGCAAAGAAACAAATCTAAAGGAATACCTCATGCTAAATAACATCAATTATATATATACATACATTCACTTTTCCATTTGATTCATGTATTTGGAGCCTTCATTTTTCCATTTGATTCATATATTGGAGCCTTCAAAATACTTAAGAATCTCTAAGTCATGTGTTTAATCTTCTGTTACCCAAAATTAGTCATGCATGTTGTTTCCTTAAGCCTCAGAAACCCAAATATTACTTTATCATACCTTACTCATTCAGACCTAAACGCAGATACATCGCTATGCAGATGTGTTTGATTTTGGACCAAATTTATGTGGATTTTTTTTGCCCTGCAGAATTAGGCCAGGTATGGGAAACACAGCTAAGAATGCTCTGTTCAATCTGCAGTCACCGCACTTTGCTTAGCATAGATCTTGATAAAGCATGTCCAGCCAGCTCACCTCCACATCAGCTAACTGCCTGAGCTTTCCTCCGGCTTCTTAGGTGCGTTTCCTGTGCTGAGTTTTGTAATACTACAGCTCCAATAAAATAGATCTAGTAAGTCAAAGCAATCAAAATTATTTGAGTTTATACATACAGAAAGGGCTGGATGCCACTGAGAATGTGTCTTACTTGTTCTGAGGTGGTAAAACACAAAATAGAGCCTGGAACTCCACTGCAGGTGCTATGTAAGGGAAGAGTCCTGAAGGGGGCCTGCAGGTAAGATGAGGAGGGACTCTTTATCAGGGACTGTTATGATAGGACACAGGGTGAAGACTTCAAACTGAAAGAGGGTAGATTTAGATTGGATATCAGGTTGAAATTCTTTACTGTGAGGGTGGTGAGGCACTGGAACAGATTGCCCAGGGAAGTTGTGGATGCCCCATCCCTAGAAGTGTTCAAGGCCAGGCTGGATGAAGCTTTGGGCAGCTTGGTCTAATGGGAGTTGTCCCTGCCCATGGTGGGGAGGTTGGAATAAGACGATCTCTAAGGTGTCTTCCAACCCGAACCATTCTNAATAAGAAGATCTCTAAGTTGTCTTCCAACCCGAACCATTCTGTGATTCTGTGACTAGCATTTACGCCAGCTTGGACTAGTCATCAGACAACCAATGGAAAGACAGTGCTAACATGTACCCTTCCTTCAAAAAGGGAGCCATAAGGAAGAATTAAATAGCTACAGAGAAAAAAAGTGAGGTGCCCATCTTTCCCTGAAGTCATACTTCAGGGGAAAAGGGGCTGGCTTCTAACTAATTACCGCATCCATAAGAGAAGCAGTCACCTTTCAAAAGATGGATCTACAGCTGAGAATAAGGATGAGAGATTCGCCTGAGATATGACACAAGACTGCAGTGCTGTAGGGAAACCAAGCCACATTGGCATGGAGTGATGCCCTGAAAGATTGTCTTTGTGAATGTCATCTATCATATTAACAGAAGTTGGGAAGGATGTGAGAGAAAGAAAACCATATCAATCTAAGTAGTGGTAAAGAGTGATTCTTGCAGTTCAATTTTCACATGAGATCTACTGACATTCCTCTGAAGAACAGGTGAGGAGATTGCCACAGCATACACTGTTTTGCTTTTCTACCTCTGCCTCATTCAGTTTTACTGCACAGCCTCGCGTGTCTTTAACACTACCTGCCATTTGCAGACATTTCCAGGATTGCATTTTGTTAAAAATGTGGTATCTCTTCTTTCCACCACAGCGTCTGCTTTCCACAGCAGTGCTCAGACACTCAGCCCACTGTTAAGTCCCTAATACCACGTATACTAATATACTATGGACTGCGATCAGTGTAAGACTTCCAGTTGTGGTAGATCTACTTTGATTTGAAGAGCTGCATTACAGGAATGCATCTTCTGTTTTATTTTTCTTTGAGAGAAATTCACATATTCCTGGCTTAAGAGTATTTTATAAAGGTCGGTGTTCATTCTTTAAACATAGACGTGAGAAAAAAAAACCTACCAGAAAATGATAATTTCTGAAAATTGTTCTTTACCTGTCATCCAAATTTTGAAAGGTTAGTGCCTGGGTATTATTTGGCTACTGTAGTTTTTACTGAACAAACATGAAACTACCATTAAAATGGGAACTTCTGTTTCCACATTAACTACTAAATGCTTACCAACAGCTGCATACGGTACGGTAATAAAGCACCTGGTCTGTGCACAGGGGAGATCCAGTAGCAGAAAAGCAGGGTGAGATGAGATTTTTTTGGTAGAATGAGATGTTGAGCCATAAGGAGAACAGTAGCAAAATTAGTAATTCTAGACTGAGGCACTGTCAGGGACCTGCGACAGCTTTGGATGAAAGCGACAGTCTGCTGTGGAGGAAGGTGTATCAGCAGAGCTGTGCACCCCGCCTGATTAGAGAGGAGATGCTTTTGAACTGGCCCCATCATTCTGACTCCCAGCTCCTTCATGGGAGTGCCCTCCCCCGACACCCTGATCAGTAGAGGACAAAAAAAAGCTGTTTTCTGTCGCAAGTGGGTCAGTATCTCTGCCCATGGATGCACTAATTGAGAGGCGCGCATCAGTTTGTGCATCAACCATGTTAGGCGCTAAGCAATGCTTTAAGATGCAATCCTAATCCAAAAGTGGTCTTGAAACAGCACTGAGGGTTTCAGTGCTGATTGCCTCCAGTTTTAGGACAGCTTCCCTCTGCCTAGGCAACCACTGACAGACAGTCCAGTCTCTGAGACAGGTCCGAGCCAATACGCTATTACCATCCATCCCATTTGCTATCTGAAGACAACCCTTGGCTTTTTACCTCTGCAAGCCAGTATCTGTTATAGCATTGCTGGCACTCCTACAGTTTAACTACATTAACAAACTACACTTGTTAATGCACAAATTAAAGTCAAATACTCTAAACACTAAAGTTTTTCGAAGTTTTTAACACTAAAACCCCAGAGAGGCTAGCTGGAAGTCACATGCTTTTTTTATTTGCCTGCCCAGAACACAGCTGACGAACAAAAGCATATCTGCAAGCTGTCAATACCACAAGGTAGATCTGCTTTGCCACCTTAAAAAAAAAAAAAAAAAAAAAAAGAAGGAAGGGAAAGCAATTGTGTTAGCGTTGCACCAAGCTTAACCTTTATGTCAGCTTGCACCGGCCCACAATGTCCTATGTAGATGTACCTTCTCATACGTCAGCGGGTTACACTCATTGCGCACACCTAAGCAGGCCTTTGCTTTCTTGTCTGCCTCTACTGCGTGCGATCTCAATAGCCCTCTTCCCACGTCAGGGACTAGTATTGTCATTCTTCCTCTGTGCCAGGATCCCCATTTGTCCCTTCCGACAGGGTATACATGCCCTTTCCCTCCCACGGTCCCTGCCCTCCCCGCACCCGCTATGCTGTCTCCTTCCACACCATATTGAAAGCAAGTTCCTGCAGCTCCTTCCCCAAGGGCTCTGTTTGTCCCCCCTCTTGCCATTTCTCTTCTCCTTACTCTATCATTTCATGGACCTCCTTACTTCTACCCACCAACACCATAGTACTCCATTTCCCCTCTCTCTTTTTCTCCCTTCTCCTTTGATTTATTTCAAAAGAAAGGTATTTTTGATTGTTTGTAAAAACATTTTCTGATATTTTTGAATTAATTAGATGTGGTGTTAAAAATTTTTCATGTCACATTCAAACACATCCTCAAGGAGAGTGTAAAATCTCATAGGGTCAAACAAGGAAAGACTCAGAGTTACTAATTTATAAACTTTAAACACATTAGGAACAGATAGATTATATATGAAAAGCGTAAAACAGGCTTCTTAAAAGGGAAATAAAATTGCTATTCCCTACAGGAAAGGAAAATAATAAAATTTTAATTGTAGTAATTAAAGTTAAGGACTAGAAGTAGCAATTTTCTATGCCCACCTTGTCCATGGACTTGTCATATGAATTCAAACAGGACTTTATAGCTTTCTGTCTCAGTTTATGTTCTTACATCAGCTATTATTCCTTTGAAGCACAAGGCTAAACTTTCATCAGATAGAAAGCCTATGAAGAAGGAATTATTTTTTAGGCTACCATGAGACTTTTCAGGGTCTCAACAGTGCCAAAATGCTATTTACTCATTGTTACAGAGGGAGTAACTTTAGGTAAGGTTCTTACCATGTTTTGGCAGGCTAAGCTATTTTCTCTGGGCTCCCCTTATTGTCTGCAGAGAGAGACCAGCATCAGCAGACTACAGTTCATCTGTCCTCTGTTGTATAAAACATCTTTTGCAAATGTCATGTTCTCACCAATCACTATAAGGAAGCCTAAGGCAACCAGCATTACTTGAATACATACACACACCCCCTTGAAGTCTGTTAATATTAGGGAAGATGAACGCTTGTCTTTGGATCGAAAACTCATAAAATATTTAGCATGAGTACTTACAAAACGCAGAGACACAGTGCTCCTTCCACGCTTTCACTCTCTCGTATTAAATAGCTACCATTCTTCCCATTCTTGCACAGCAGCTCTTCACAGGCTCTTCTTGTTATCTTTCCATGAAAAAATGAGAACTCCATGGACAAAAGCAAACAAGGTCTCTCGCCTTTCAAAGCAATTCCAGGGAAAGGCAGAAGTGTGGCATTAAAAGAAGCTTTATTCCAAACGCAGCTGTCTGCAGACAACTGAAATTGAAGGTGCTAAGTACATACACCAGTTCATCTGTGTTTTTATCATGGACCTGTCCATAGTGAAATCAGCTATCGGCCTGTGCTTACAGCTCACGAAGGCAGCGAAGGCAGGAAATGGGAAATGGTTTGTCTACGCTGGTCACAGTCCACATGAGAAGGGAAGTGTCTTTTGTCACATTATATCAGCAGAGCTGACATTTGAGTTGGGCAATATCTTTGAAGCTATGCAATATCTAAGTTGACACCTAAGCATAGTTATATTCTGAAGTTAATTTTTATGTTTAAAGTTGCTTGAAGCTCTGCAAATAGCATGCCCGTCCCCACCACCCTTCTTATTTTTGATGTATAGCTATTTTATCATGAAGTTCTGCTGTCTCTGTGCCATGATTTAGGAAACATGGCAGGAAGAAGGGGAATGGACAGTGTGTTTTGCCACCTCTAGGAAGCTGCTGTCAATTCAACAAGGACAGGATACAGCCACGTGTAGAATGTTGCTTCCCGATGTAGGAAGTGCTACCCAGCTCCATGGGAGATGGTCTCCCTGGCATTTCATACTTTCCCTGCTGGAAGCCAAGGACCGGTGAGGAGCACACAGACCTGGAGAAGCAGAAGATAAGAACCAGGCTGAGCAGCGTTTGTGAGGGAAAGCAAATTGAGAGGGGACCTGAAGATGTGGGTAAAGCAGTGATTCAGGTGGCGAGAATGGCAGGAGAGACCAAGTACTCAAAGGAGGGGAGAAGGATCTGGGACTCCAGCAATACATCCCGCTCTCGAGTTCAAAACAGAGTCCAGATACATGAGTGTTGGCATTGGTAAAGGTCTTCCTGATTTCCAAATATGCTGTTTGCATATTCACCTCTCAGCTCTGACACCTAGGGCCAGCTCTTTCTGAACTATGAAGTCCTTGTGATGGGCCATAATTTCCATGTTGCCAAGCCGTGCCGGTGACCCTTCCTATCAAGGTAATGACCTCTGCAATTTTCATTCAAGACAGTAGTGTCCGACACTGCTACTCCCACTTACCCCATTAGTACTGGTGACATAGGACCTGTGTGGTGCAGTTTCAGGATCCACCTTGCTGATAATCCTCAGAGAAGACAGGGAATGACAAAAGATGTCATTTTGATATTTCCCCCTTCTTTTTCACAAATCCTCCTCAATTTCACAAAACTCCAAGTAACTTTTGATGGCAAGTAGTCAGCACTTAGGAAATGCCTGAGTTACAGCGTGCTGCTGGAAATATCTCAGTTCTCCATTTTTGCAAATGAAGTATAATAAAGGATCAGGTATGATGGTGGGGGTGGTCATTTATGTGACTATTATTTTCCTGTGTGTCATCTACCTCACTAAAACCATAGATTAGGCTATGCTATAGGAATAAGTCAGGACTGTATAGGGTGAGGAGGACACTATCAATAGGAACTCCTGTCCTTTTTGTTCAAAATCAATAGGAGAATTTGAGACAAGAAAAAGAGTGTTTGTGATGTCTTGATCTGCGTCAGTCATGAAGGCATGGAAAGCTCCAGAAAAAAAGTGGCAATTCTCTGTTCATGTAGAAGTTTGAAGAGCGTTTTTCAAAATAAGCTGTAGAATTACACAAGGATTTTAATAGAGAAACCAAGTGTGCGGTACAATGACCACTGGCATCTTGACCACAGAGTGGGAAAAACATCCTGTGGAAAAAAAAAGGTAAATACTGACCAAGCACTAGTAAGAAAGGTCAGCTGTGCTGTATATGCAGCCGTTACTTTCGTGTTTCTTACTCTGACAACTTTATACACACAAAAATTTTATATTAGCATTAGTGTGTTTAATGGCAAATTAATCATGCATGACACTAAGAGCGTTTCCAAATGGCCTCTGAGTTCAGGAATAAAGCAGAAAGGTACAGCTTTGTGTCAAAGAAATTAAGGGAGTTAGAAAATAAGATTCCCCTAACAGAGAAATGTAAAAAAGGGCAAGTCCAAGGTGAAGCTAAAGCTGAGGTCTGTGCTGCAGTGGCCACAGATTACCAAGACAAAAATTTCCGTTCCCCAAGGGGGCAGTGACAGTGGGGGGAAAATACTCCCCCTCACCTCGCAAGTGTCATTAAGAGCATGTGGCAAACGTTCTTCTTGTTATCGAATACACCTGTATTTTCCTATGGGTTAAAAGTGTTTGGGGCATTTGTCTACCCATCTTATAAATAAAAGATTTCCGTGAGGTGTTGTGAGGTGGGTGGCTCTTTCAGAAGCCCAGCTCTGCAAAGGACGAGCAGCAGCTGCTCAGCAGTGCCCTGCTTCAGGCAGGCTCTCTCCTCTGCAGATAGGAAACAACCACCAATTCCTTTTTCAGGAAGGTAGTGACTGCACATTCTTCACAATTTTCTCTAAAGACCTCATTATCTAGGCGCACAAACAGAAGATGGTAATTTCAATACTGAACCTAGAAGTTTCAGGCTCTAGTTTCAGATCAGAATCTAGAAGTTACTTAAAGGGAAACAGCAGCCACACATTGCCTGCTGACCGCTTAGTGGAGTGCTTCTCTGGTGATAAAAAACGCCAAACCTTGAGAAGGAGAAGGTGCTTGAGGAGAAACAGGGCTGGGGTCTCCTTTCAGCAGCAGTCACCATCCACAGCCTTGACCACCTTCCTCCTCAGGTAACACTGGGAGCAGCAAGCTCATTCTTGCCCAGCCTTTTCTTTTTCCTGCCAATGGCACACGCAGCGTTGGCGTTGGTCCTTAAGTCAGCACATTTCTGTTCCATTGATGCCCTTCAGAAGTCTTGAACCAGCTCTGTGGAAGATATGGTGAAGTTTGAGATGACACTGAGACCCAGGCAAAGGGCATCATAAGGCAAGGGAAAGCAGAGAGCAGTGTTTGGATGGAGAAAATACACCAGTGGCAGGAAGACAAAGTGTGGAGAGGGGATTCTACGTGGAGCAGCAGGAGCAGCAACTGGGGAGACTGGGAGAAATAGAACAAGGAGCAAGACGATGGAATGACAGGAAGAATACTGAGAAAACATTGAAAGGGAAGAAGCAATGGACCTCAAAAAAAAGTGAAAAAATGCTCAAGTGGATTTGAGACATAAAGGAGAGTTTAAATCAAGGGAATTGAAAGAGATTGAATTTTTCAGAGACCTTGCAACAATTTCAAGAGGCAACATTTTCAAGAGACTCAATGGAATGAGAAATTTTAGAATGGGAATCAGTAGCTACATTTGAGGGAAGGGTACAATAGCTAAGGACTATCAGACAATTAATGAAAAAAATATCCATTTGTGTAATATTTGTAGGACTAAAAAAAAAAAAGGACAAATTGAAAAGGAAAAACACATCTTAAAGAGAGAAAGGAGTTAGCCTGTGAGAAAATAATTCAGTATGCCAAATAGAAAAAGCTTTTAATAAAAATGAAATAAGGACAGCAGAAGGGTTAGACTTGGAAGAAGGCCTTATTGTAAATAAAAGGGGCTGGAACAGACACTGAAGATTTGTAGATTTGGTAATAAATAACTGAATGTAGTGAAAGATACTAACTGTCACGCAAGATCACTGATACATGTAACCTCCTTCATGGTCTGGGCAGCTACTGAGCTCACATGGTATCAGAGCAATGGTGCTCACAGTGGTGAAAATGCCAAATTTTGAGCTTAATACTCAACTCTGGATACTACTATTGATGATGTTCTGCTTAGCCTTCCTAATTTCCAAGTCTGAAAACCACTGAACTGAATCACCTCTAAAATTCTCCGAGAGTGTGGATTCGCATGCCTAGAAGAGCGCCTAGTGTTATAATAGGCATCCTAGAACATCTGAGATGGATAGACACAGAGCCGGTAGGTGTGACACTGGACTGGTGTGGGCAGACCCACGACATTTTGAGGTGGCAGATGGAGGTCAGTCAGACTAACTACAGCATCTCAAGCAACACTAGATGGTGATGAATTGCTATATTTATGTCTAAGGAAGCCAATCCTTTTACCTGCTTCTTAAAGAATTAGTTTCTGCTTCAGATACAGAAAAATGAAGGTGAAACCACCAACTTAGTTTTAAGAGAAAGCACAATGGGCTCAATAGCTTTCTCTGCTGAGGAAGATTTGCTTTCCTTACTATGTTTGTGCAACTATCCAACAACTCCCTATGACAAAACCAAGTATTTTCTTTATTCCTCTTTAGAAACACTTCTGCTGTGCTTTCCAGGAGAAAAAGAAACTCCAGCTCTTTCTGTCCCATCAACCACAGCACCGAGTCAGAACCTGGGAACCATGCGTTTTCTTAGTCGTCTGCATCTGCACAGCCAGCTTTGGTAAAACTTCAGCAACAACTCACATTTTGCGACCATCATGGTAAGTTGCTGTTAGGGAGGGAAGAAATTTCCTGTGTCACTAGTCAGATGGTGTACTTTGTGCAATGCACTCCGTTTGTTCACAAGCCTGGTCCCATATCTGATGTATTTCTCTCGGATGAAGGCAGGGGCAAGAACATGTTTGATGTGTGCAGATTAGAGTTTTGCTCTGGTTAATCTAAGATCATTGTTTTAAAAATCGCTCCCCTTGGAAAGCATCATGAGATAGAGAGGGAGGAGTTGTGCAGTTGTGGATTTTTAGTTCCTTTTAAGTTTCCTATTCCTTATTAAAACAGAGAAGACATATTCCCGGGCAGAAGTTCTAACTGTAAAACTGCAGCTTCAGAGACAGAAAACCTTCCTGTGCACTGTGCATGATGCGAGCACAGCTTTGGCAGAGAATTGAGAATTTAAAGGATATGTCAAGGCAGTACAGTTGCCGCAGCTCCCTGCCAGTGTTTGACAGAACAAAACACCCAGGAATTAATATGTTCCTTTTACCTTACCTGCCTGTAGTGGAGCTGAAAACAGGAGCTTGGTTTAAAAGCAGAAGTCATAGAAATATACTGGAGAAAGAGGTCTGTGAGGGAGAAAGAAGAGAGAGGCTGTAAATATGGTCTAGTCTGTCACTAAACCACAAACGTGATTCAGTGGCCAGACGCATTGTGTCTTGCATGCGTACGTATACATATATATGCTTTGCTCTGGCACAGGTGCGCTAATCCAGGGCAAAAATCCAAGGCAAAGACAAAAGAGGACTTGCAGATCACATCCTGGGGTACCTCTTAGTGGATACTCCGTAAATGAGTACGTGGGAGGTGGTGGGAGACGTTGTTAGCCACCACAGGGCTGCGCCATGAGGCACACCATGACTTGTGCCTCACAGTGTTGAATCTTTACCATATATGCTGGGCTCACATAACAATATATCTCCATGGGCCAAATTTAGCTGTAAACTCTGAGCAAGCATTTTCTAACAAGTATTTCTGGCTCAACAAATTTAGCAAGTGTTTTTATCTTACACAAACCCACATACCCAGGCTGCTGTCTCAGCTGAGTTTGAGGAGTGGTCAGAAATATGAGCTGATGGTATTAACGGTGATGAAATCTGTGTGTATTTCAGCTTATGAGCCGGGGGATGCAGAGGGAGTGCAACACCTGGGTTTCTTTGCCACTGTTCAGTATAGAAATTTCTAGGCTGCCTGATACCTGAGAGGCTCTCATTTGACTAGAAGAGAACTGGAAAGGGTGCTGCCTACATGACAGATAGGAGCAGTCTATCTCAGTGAATTCAGGATACTGCCTGGCATAATAATTTTTGTTCATCCAGAGTAGAGCTGGGGCTTCTGGTCCGTGCAGAGGAGAGCTTTCCTGGAAGCTGCTGTAACCCCGCCTGGTGAAAACCACAGTGGCCGAGCCTGGTCTCGTTTCTCATGTGCGGCTCCTTTTCACGTCGCTGTGCTCATAGCGGTGACGGAGTTTGAAGCCACTCTAATTCATGCTGTGGACAGTTTGTGACAACAGGGGCTTTTCGTTCCAGAGGAAAAAAAGACCCAGAACTGCTCCAAGTACTGTGTCGTTTGTGATGAGAGTCCTGGGAAGGCAAAATGACAGAGATGCCCCAAAGCAGTGGGTCTTCAGTGGCTGAGGCAGTCACGCCAGGCTGAGCCTCTGGGCATCGTCACTGAAATCTTAGCTACACCAAACCAAGCTGTGGCTGTTGTGAATCTGCTCTTAAAAATCATTTTACTCTGCTCCACAATAGGATTAGATTGTTTTTTTCTCCTCATCCACTGAAGGGGATTTCACAGTTCCTCCTGCACTGACTGACTAGCCTTTCAGATGTTAGAAAAGGGGGAAAAAAGTCTTTTTCCTGAGAGACTTCCTCTTGGCCTGCTTCTATCCGTGCATAGGGAAAATAAAAAGATAGATTATCACTTCCTAAAAATCTTCTATATGTCAGAACACTTACATCCTTTAGTCAGTCTTGTGTTTTCTTCCCTAAATGCAACCACTTCCTTCAATAGTTCCCCACAATTCACATTTTCTTGCAATCATTCTCTTTGCTTTTCTCTGATACTACTTTGTCTAATACTTCTATAAAATTTGATGCCTATAAGCGAAGAAATCTTTTGATGAGAAGAGCAGGATAGTCAGCTACTTTTCCTTATGCTGAACAGCTCTCACAGAAATAAGATCTGGAAAATTTTTTGCAGCGGTGCCAAATTCTGGGTGACCATAACTCTAATTTGTTTTCTGCCATATTGTTGCCTTGACCCATTTTTAGTTTTTCCTCTTGTTAGTTTAAAACTCAGTGGTGCCTTTTCACAGTGAAATCTCCTATTATTGAGATAGATATATATTGGTTCTACCACCTCTCCTGGTGGTAGCAGCTCTAACGCAGCAAAGCTCTTGATAGTGCCTCTTGTAAGAATAGGAGATCTGGGAAAGAGCTAGGTTCCTTGACAATGTTGAGTTAAGTGTTCAGTGAATACTTGGGGAGGGTGTGGGAGATCAGGGTTAGATTGAAAGCTGTGGTCAAAAGCAGCCAGAAGCAAAGCTGATGTGCTTGACAGCTGGTGTGATAAAGCAGGAAGCCGATGGGTCATTTGTCATTTGACCAGATAGCAAAAACCACAAGATAAGAAAACAGAAAGAAAGCTGAGCTCTAGCTAAGCCTCCTGAAAATTTGAGTTCTCATTGAGCTCTGTCGCTAAGCAGTTGGTATAATACAGCAGCTTACTCTACAAACTGAACAAATAAAGGTTTTTTGCAAGAAATACCATTATAGTAGCAAATTACATCTAATTTTGCAAAATTCACAGCTTTATGCATGATATCTGCAGCAGTCTGTACTTCTGCAATGTATTGTGCCTGGGTACAAAGGGGGTTTTTGTGATATTTGTTGATGTCAAGATTTGCTTTAGAACAAAAGAAAAAGTATCATGATGTAAATTCAAGAAGAAAATTTAACTTGTGCGGTTATCACCTACAGATTACTGCTACAGCTGTCTGTGGAGTGAAAGGAGGGGAACTAGGTAAAAAAAAACCAGGTTTGTGAGTGAGAGAAAATCCAATTTTCCTTAAAAAAAAATCAAAGGCTGAAGAGAATAGTACAAAGGGTAAAGTATCTAAAGACCATTTAACTTAATTTTGTTTAAAGACGTGTAAGCAGACATTGATCATACAACAAGCGATTCGTTAGAGCAGCTTGAAGGGTGACTTTCATGTAGACAAACCCCATGAACTGCGCTGCCATATGGTTTTCCTGCACTGTTTCAGCTTCTCTGATCAAATTCACATGGCTAGTTTTGATCTTCTCCAGCACAGCTGTATTTGAGCAGGGGAACTTTCCTCTTTTCAAGGACAATTTCTATAAGTGACCTGAGTGGAGGCCATGTGAGCATTCTCACCTGTTCTCTGGATTTTGGATATTGGCAACTTACTGTTTACCTATGGAAGTACCTCCCTGTCTCAGTGAGAAACATTCTCCCTAAACCCTCGCTGGTGTTCTGCTATTTTTTATTATTTTGCAAAGAAATAGATTAAGATTTAGGACACTAGATTATAGTTCAGCTCTTCAGCCAAACTTAGCTCTTCTAAATCCCCAGGCTACTTAGCAAGCCTCTGTTCTTTTTGACACAAATTACTAGAGGCCAACATTTATCAAGGGCTTTATGTTTTTACAGCATGCTTGGATTTGAGCTGCTGAGCCAGGCAGGAACGCTTTTTCTGTCACTTGATTAAGTGGGGAGAAAGAAAGGGCTTGAACTACGGCAGCACAGCTGTAACTCACTAACTCTTGCTGATGGAGCTCTCAGTTCTGTTTCATTTTGGCTCCCTTTGGCAGATAAAGCTTCCCGCTGCTACTGTTGCTATTATCAAATTCATATTCAAACCCAAATGCTCCATTTCACAGCATGAAAGCTGTGTGAAATGATTCTCTGACTTGGTGTCTCTGAAAATAACTCCACTGCACTGGTTAAATTAATCAAGAAGAAGGAAGTAGGAAGGAAAATTAGGGGCACGAACATGTCCATTTTTCTTTGGAAATCTGGGAATTTAACAACAAAGCTCACTTAACTTCTGTAGAGGGGTGAAGTATAAGAATATGCGATCACATCAAGACTGTTATAATCTATGTATACACATGTTCTCCATTAAAAAGCAGAAAAACAAACCTTGCTACACAGTTTTCCCAGCATCTCATCTCATGGCTCTGCCGCATAAAAGCGTGGCAAGTGCTCAGTCTTGCTTTGTTGAGTCCGTCCTACTTGCAGCTCACTGCCTCGCTTCTGCCATCTAAAGACACATACTTGGATGTGAATTCACCTGGACCTTATTTCTCACCTGTGAAGAAAAAAAAACTGTGTTACAAGATACCGCTTAAATGATGTGCAAAACCCCCCCAACTGCTCTGTCACGGTAATTAGGACAAAGAGGAAAAAAATGCAATGCAGAGACTCTTCTGTTAACAAAGCGCAAGGGCCTCAGCAGAGTCCCCGTCAGGCTGGCGTGGCTGCGAGGGGTGCTGGGTGCCACCAGGGAGGTGCGACATAGACCCTGGAGCTGCTCTCCATCGAGGCCCAGCAGGACACCTTGGTCCCAGCAGGACCTGTCTGGCCCCAGCCCATCCCTGTCCCCACAGAGAAAGCCCCTGAACATGGCTGTAAAACTGTACAAGTGGAACATCTGTATTTACAGCAAAAAAAAAAAAAAAAAAAAAAAGAGGTTTCACCCACAGGCTTCCTTGCAAATTTGAAGATTATTAATCTCAAACTAAAAAGCGACTTTCAACAGAGCTTTCAGAAAACTGTTGAGTAGATCCGGTTTCTTGGGCACCCTCTGAGAGAGCCGAATTAGACCCCTCTGCTCTGCAGCCCTCGTTCTACTACATGCTGGGCATTTTTCTTTATCTCAGAGTTATTTTTTGACTGCTGAAAAATATAGAAGGTCTGTCACGCTGATTTGTCACATTGAAGTGATTCAACAAATTGCCCTGTCAAACAGAAAGGAGCTCTGTGGGTTTCCTCAACAACTTTCGCTTAAATAACATCTCACCCGGCTTGTTACAGACAAACATGCAGCGGTTACATTTAGTACTGGACAAACAGCAGGTAGGCTTTGGCTGTAGAGTTTGGCTTCAGAAAGGTGCTCAACTGTTAAATTTTGGAACCCCTAAACGTGCAAGAAATTCCTTTCACAGTGGGAAAGAAAACAGATTTCTGGGTGTTACATCCCGGTGCGACTCCATTGGGCCCAGGAGAGGTTTGCAATGATTCCAAGTATGAGATTAAGACACAAACGAGGTCAGATGCCACTGACTACAGGTTTATTGTTATTCCCCAGCAATAGCCACTGAGACAAGCGCTAGAGTAAAGGTGGAAGTAGAGGAAAGGCAGAAAGGAGAAGCAGTATTATGGAGCATAGCAAGAATATAGTCACCACCGCAGGCTGGAGAACATCTTGGCGGTTCTCTGGAATTCAGCAGCGGCTCACTGATCCGTGGTTCCCAAGTCGTGATGATGGTGGGGGTTCCACTTCCCAAATGGTAGTGGGTCAGCGGCACCAGTTATAGTGCAGGTCGCTCTGTAGCTTGACCAATCAGCATGACGGTGGCCTTTGCCCAGCTAATTGTCATTTGTCATGGTCGCCATATGAGCTCTTCCTGCTCCTTGTTGCTTGGGCAGTGCTTGGCTCAACATAGTCCTTGTGCCTCAGCTATTTTGGGGTTAACAGGGTCTGGCTACTCTGACAACTAAAGGCCTACACCCTTTTCAGCTGATGGCAGTCTTTGGTGGTAACTGATAAGCAAAAGAACAGTCTGCAGAAGGTGCTAAACAGACACAAGCAAGATTCTTATCAGCCCACAAGCCTGCTGTCTATTTGCAGAAGCCTAAGCAAGCTTTGAGACAATTATTTTGGGGGTCCCGTCTCTCGCACTGGGTAATGTTAGAGAATTTGTCTGTTTTTTTGTTTTAAACTATGACTAAATTATGTATAGAAACTAAGAAGGAACCAACAAAGTAACTGGTATAAAACAACAAAACAAAGATCTGCCTGTATTACTGTATTATGATTAAGCAATACACATCTGTCTCTGTATCCACCTAAAGAAAGTCAGAAGGGTTTCTTCTGCAGTTCTAAAACTAATCCTATGAAGGAATAGGAGGGAACAGGATCTGTAATCTAGACTGAGCTCGATAAACTTTCTCAGAGCTCCCTTGCCTAAATATTTTTGATTAGGACATGCTGTCATTTTCTTTCCCCTTTCTACATTTCACTCAACTAAGTTGTAAAAAAAGGAAGGTGCTTTTTCCTCATCACGGGAAAGAGCCAAGCTGAAGGGTGCATGGCACCATGTGTCTGGTGGTGATAGATAACCCCAAATACACTGCATCCCTTCAGCTTTGGCTTTAATCCCTGGATTGAGGACTGCAGCAGCCCCCAAATTTTAATATGTCCCATTCCACTCCTGTATAAGGTGAAAAAAAAAATAAAATCCTATGTGTCAAAGAACAGGAACAGAAGGCAGCAAGGCAGAGTTTTGCACACCCATCTCAACATGAAGCTACCCTGGTTTCTTCAGAGACATCACTGTGACAGTGCAGGAGGAGCAGGGCTCTCCCGTGGGCTGTCAGCAACTGTGGTGGTGTGCCCTTTCTCAAGAACTTCCTTTGGCCACAAATTCCTAGGTGTCCCCATCACAGACAGTCCATCAGCACTCCCAGAAAGGGATGAGACTGCCTCTGCATAGTGACCACCTGGCAGACCCTGGATGCAGATATGCACAATTGCTCTTCCTGCAGAAAGAAGCCATGGCTGGCTGTGGGAATTGTCAGTCTTCTCTCACTGTTTTGTCTTCATTTCCAGAAGAGAAAAAACCCTTTTGTGAGACAGAAAAAACATAGTGAGATGAGGACATGATAATTAAACACCCTCACACGCTCACCCCTGGAGTAACAAAAAGCAGGGTCTCCTTCCACCAGGAAGATGTAAAGACATTATTTTGGGAGACATGAAGGTCTTGATAGGGCCACTGTTTCCTGCCAGTGATTTTTCTGCAACACACAGAGTATTTCATTGTTATCACACAGTTATCCAATGTCCTTTTACACTTTGCTTAAAAAAAATAGAAAGAAAAAGAAAAAGAAAAAAAAAGGGTTTAAATTTGAGTGTGGGATGCAAGTATGCAAAGAAGACATGCATTCAAGCATCTAGTGTAAAGTAACAAATCGAGAGAGGGCAAAGGAAGCCATCATCTCAGCTTTGAAATAGCTTTACAGACAGCCAGAAGGGCTGAGTGTAAGATTGCCAGTACAGTGGAGCTGCCCTCCAGGCCTCCAAACCTTCCTCTCCCTTCTCCTTCAAAACACCAAGGATATGAAGGGTAAACAGAAATGACAGCACTTCTGTGGGTCCTTGCTGCCCTTTTGGGGTTTACATGAAGTGTTTGTATCTTCTCCACAGAGGCAAGAGACATGATCCAACTGGTTTTGGATTTCGGGATGAATTGCACGAACTATGGCAATGGAAGATCTACAGAGCCATGTTGCCCTGGTCCTGACACTGGCTCTTTACCCTGGGGCCACCTGAATTCCGAAGTTTCCTTCACAGCTGCAGGTGGGTATATTCAGGGGCAGATCTTGATTTACGCTTCAGGTCTCAGGAAAATTCAGACTAGCTCTTTGTCATTACAAGACATTAATTAAATCTCTTGGGCTTAATTAAAAAACTAAAACGTGTTATTTCTCTCCATCCCTCATCCCAGATTGTTGACGTCTGTCCTTCTGGTGAGTAGCTTTTGCCAAGTGTTTGTTCCCCAGGGATTATGGAGCTGGGCAGAAGGAATGCTCCGCTGTGCCAGCAGCATCCTCTTCCTTGTAATAGGTGTGAAGCTGCGTGCTTGAAAACAGTGTGTTAGCTGGGCTTCCCAACACAACCCTTATCAGCAAGGCTGGAAATGCAAAGTACTTCCTATCTAAGCCTTAAACCCCACCCTGATAATTATGGCAAGGGAAAGCATATACCACCTCCATTAGCCTGGAAGTTCACAAGTTCACTATGAGAGTGCCTGGTGCCTTCTGGTGTGTCCCTACACTGCTGGGGTTCAGGTCGTGAACAATTCAGGGGGCGGGTTTGGTTTTTAAGTTAGTTTTTTTAAGCCTGTTTCCACCAGTCCCCAGTCATCTTTGCATTTTCATATTGAAGATCAGGTTTCAAAAAAACCCACAAAGGCAAATGATAAACCCATGTTCAAAACTGAATAATAATAACCACAAAGGAAGCCATTGTTTCAGTGAAAAACACTGTTCACAAGGAGTAATGTATTAAACATAAGTAGGCTAATAAATAATTTGAAATATGTTCAAAATCTGTATGCGGTCTCTAGATGGCAATGTGACTCTATGTAACAATTAATATAAAATTAACAACCCTATTGAAAAAGTGTTTGCATTGCCATTTGGGTAAGAATTCACAGCTGCCAAGTGACTATCTTCCAGTTCTTTATATATCAGTGTGTAATAATAGCTGTATTTATAGTGCTTAATTACTTCTTGGGTCACAACACAAGCTTGTACTTCACAAGATATCCTCTTCAGTTTTTTCACAGTTAGTACTGCAAATACAGCCAGCTGGGTACTGTTATATGTTCTTTCCTAAGTAAAGTGAATTAGCTAATTAGGGACTCACTTGACTACCATTCAGTCCCGGTACTCTCAGGATGCAATATCTATAGCCACGTTGCCATGTCTCATTAGAAACACTTAACTGAAGGGTTAATGGCTGTTCAGAATTGCCAGGTACCTGGGTGATCAATCAGTGTTAGTGAATTAACTGCTAACCATCATCTTGCTAAAGGCATGGAGAGATATATTATCCAATGTCTTAAATCAGTAGAGATAATATTTTTTCTGCTTCCAGAGTGGAAGTGAACATCTTTTAAAAGTATTAAAATATAAATCAACTTTCCACTCTGCATTACTATTCAGAATTGTTATTTGCAGAAACATTAGCCTAGGTGGTGGGTGATATGCATCCCAAAAGCAGGTTCAGGATCACAGGGATCTTCTTTATTATGAGAGAGACTGCTATTTAGTCACCTCCTGATTTATACTGATAAAATCCTCTAACATTATTTCCTTAATGGAAAGCAGCGTGATAGCTGTCATGAAGAAAGATCAGGCTTAGCATTTTGAATAATTATTCTGTGTGTTTGGGCTGCGGTTGGATATCAGCTGTAAGAATGCTACAGAATTAGGATGAGAAGAACACGGTTTTCTTCAAAGAAGCTTAATCTGTTCCAACCCACCAAGAAGACCAATGCATTATATCATCCTCTCTCATTTCTAATAAATACTTTTTAAATAGCGGTATGTGTTATCATTATATGAGCACACTATGTTTCGACAGGAGATACAGATAAATGCTATAATGAAGACACAACAGTAGGAATAAAGTTATCAAGTAAAAGTGACAAAATTCCTTGTGGCCACATACCAAAGAGTCCTGACCTGTTCTGCCGCTCACTGCTGCGCTGCAAAGCCGTGCGTCTTTCCTGACTTCAAGTCAAATGTTTACGATTTGCACAAAGATGATTTCACTGCTATGAAACCAAGGAGATGCATAAGTAAAGCCCACCGTGCTGTACCTGAGGCACTCAGATTCTGTTTCTGTCATCTAAAGAATGGATGCAGATTGTGTTCAGACTTGGTGACTGTGATTTCTTAGTGCAGTCATCAAGATAAGAGGACTAGGAGAAACAATGATTGCAACTGAATCCCACTGAAGTCTTAGAGAAATCTGTCCATGTAGCTAATTTCTTTACAATACCCAAGAGGGACCAGAGACCCTTACGGTGTAAGGATAATCCATACAAATATTGCAAACAAATACTGACAACTCATAATTTTGTTTCAGATTTCAGTGGGAAAATGGGACACACCAACTGTAATATACAATGACTAAATTCTTGAATAGATTAAGAGAGAAAACTTAAAAAGCTTTACATAAGCAGCAACAACATTTTTAAAAAGCAATTCCCTTTTCATATGATGCTGTGATGCCAGCATGTGTGTGCACACACCCACACCCGGCACCCTTCACCCCCTCAACAGAGAAGGAACAGCCCAGCAAAGTTGGTAGTTCTTCTGAAATCCCTTATAAATCTTCCTCCAAGATTAATCTCCTGTTTTGGACCCCTGTAATGATGATTATCATAGCAACAAGGAGCTTTAGCAAATGTCTCCACACTGATAAAACCCAATCACTGCCTTGTCCTCACAAGTGGGCTTGAACGTTCCCTGATGCAAGCTTGTGTTACAGATACTCGGTGCCAGCTCAAGGTGGGAGTGCGGCGATGGCCATTTACTGTCCCACGCGGCCAGATGAAAATGGTCGGGCTCCAGCTGATGCTGGTGCGGTGTGCACTTCTGACTGGCCTGAGCTCTGGCCCTGAACAGCCAAGGGAGGAATGTTTTAGATCAACAAGAGTATTATGTCATTTTTGTGTAAATCTGCTGCTATACAAGCAGTAGCATGGTGGAATTACTGATTACAACCCACCGAGTTTTGAAGACCAAAACTCTTCTCCAAGAACTAGGCACTATGTGCAATTCAGCTGCAATACGAATTGTGGAAACAGAGGTATACCAAGACATGCACAGAGTTACAGCAATAAATCAGTTTAAACCTGGTGCTTGCCTCAGTGTTGATGAGACTGTGCTCTGACCCACTCCTAGCTAAAAATTGAAGTTAAATACAAAGATAAATAAGAGTAATCAAGTTAATATTTTACAAATATTTTACAAAATTAATACTACCTTACTGTCCATGTCCAGAGAAAAACAAAAGTGAAAGAACTTATTGTTTACGGGATAGCAGTCGCAAATTTTTGATCCCAGATCCCCTTATCCACCTCTTCGTTCAAAGACAAAAATAAACAAACTGACTCTGCACATGTAAACTAAAAAATGGTGTTTCAGTAATTCTGTGTCTCATTTATCAACTCACACTGTGTTCCTCAGAAATCTGAAGATTCAATGGTTATAATGAGCTATATCATACCAAAAAACTACAATAAATGACTTGCCAGAAGGGTTAACTACTTCTTGTTCTTAAAGGCCATTTACCTACAGATTTAATTTCAGTGTCATAGCTGAAATTTAACACTCCTGATTCCAGAACACAAATCCACATTTGGCTTGTTGCTACATTACAGAAAATAAAACCCAAGCTTGTCCCCTGCCAAGACAGGAAGTTTATTTTATCGAGGGAAGAGAAATAACATTCAAAGACAATTCACAAACTAGGCGTCCAACTCCATGGAATATGTAAAAGGTCATCATGAAGGATAAGAGTTATATTGAGAAAGATCTGGGGGAAAAAGTCTTATTTTGAATATATCTGTGCCATGATTTTGATCTACACTTACCTGTTTAAATGGGTGCAGATTTTGATCCAAACCCACTTATTTAAAAGGCTCCCGATTTTGTTTCACTTGAGTGATTCTGACTGAAAAAAAAAACCCCACAACATAAACCACTTTGTTTCAGTTTGAAGATATAAAAATATTATTTTGTTTCAAGATTTGCGATTTTATTATTTCAGAACTCTACTCTGAGATGCAATAATGTTTTAACCATTGCCCAGCTTCACAGTAAAATATATCAGCTTTTAGCCTTTTCCTGCTGGAAATTCCATTTTGCAAATGTCCAGATTTGTGCTGGGATTTTCTTCCATTTAGTTAAACAAACTTTGATTTGCACCTGTTATTAAGCAATTATTGAAAAACATTCTCTACAGGGGAACTGACGTAAGTATTCTTCTTAGTTAAGTAGATGATAGAATCATAGAATTGCCTAGGTCAGAAGGGACCTTTAAGATCATCAAGCCCAACCATCAACCTAACACTGCCAAAACCACCACTAAACCATGTCCCTCAGCACTATGTCTATATATCTTTTAAATACCTCCAGAGGTGGTGGCTCCACCACTTCCCTGTGCAGCCTGTTCCAATGCTTGATAACCCTTTCGGGGAAGAAATTTTTCTGAATCTCCAATCTGAACCTGCCCTGGTGTAACTTGAGGCCATTTCCTCCAGCATAAACAGAGACCTTAGTTATGGTTATGCTGTAACTTTCCTGGGGAAATAATTGCAGGAATAGTTAGAAAATCTGGGGAGGAGTTTAATGGGAACTTGCATCACCGAGAAGCTACGCTATGTTTTTGAGCTTGCACTGGCATCAGTAGCTTTTTTTTCAGGATTCTCAGGATTAACTCTGGATCATCTGCTGCAAATATGGTCCTTTTTGCTAGCTGACAATTTTGGGTAAGCACAGCTGCTAAGCAGAGCTGCTTCTGGTTGCACCCGCTGTACCAACAGGCGTGCTGCTCTCTTCAGCGAAGCATCACAAACAGTGTTCCTTGCCTGTATGCGGAGGACCGGTGTGCAACAGCCCGTGGAAGCAGTGAGCAGCTGCTTTCTTCTTACATTGTCAATGTATGGGTTTTGGCAGGCATGGCAGGGTTGAGGTATCTGCCCTCCCAGACCACCTGCCCCACCGCACACCCCAGGCACGGAGACGAGGAAACAGTTGAATGCCTTCTTTGGGAAGCTTCTTTGATACCTGATATTATAAATCATGCCTGTTTGCACTTTGACTGTCCTGTAGCAGTTATGTTAGCTTTCTACATGCAAAATGAGACTGGGGGACTTTACCCAGAAAGCAGCCCTTGTGTACTAGTTGCGATCATTTAGATAGCGGTACAGTAATCCTCCCTATCTGGCAGTGGAGAATTGGGAATGTTTGTCCCAGCCATCTAATTAAGCACTCTCATGCTTCTGAACATGGGGCCTGAATTTTCTCTCTTTTCTAATAATTCAGATTCAAGTCATTGATATTTGTTACAACTGAATATTTGCCATAAATTAATTCAACTTACTAATTTTTTTTCCTAAAGGAAAAACCTGCATTTTATTCTATTTTTCAGGACACTTTTCACAAGCTCTGTCTTTGCTGCGCTGTGTAAAACTTTGAAAAATCAAGGAACTCACTACAAGCTTTCAGCATTTTAACTTGGAACTTTCCCTGGGGCTTCCCCTGGCTTTTACTTGAATTTCATTTTCCATTTCTTTGCTTATGATGTGATGGGGTTAGTTGAGTGCAAGTAGTTACTGAAAGGCAACAGTTACTTGGAGTCCAGCCTCTTTACCATGCCCTGAGAGTCTCAGCTATTGTTCTTGGTTCTTTTTCTGTCCATGTGTTTCCTTGCTTATCTGTAAGAGGTATTGTACTAGTACATATTTATGGACTATTTATTTTGATGAGTATTATCAAATCACTAATGTCTTTTGCTGTACTTCCTTCAGTAGCTGCTTCATCTTCCTCGGTGTTATTCATGTGCTTCTGCTGCTTTTTGTGTTTTGTGCTTCATTTCACAGCAATCATTTCTTGGTCTCTTTTGCAGGTGTTCACAGAAGAAACAAGACTCACCTTTGCTTGTTTACTTTCTTCATATAGATTTTAGATTTATTCATTTAATTTTCCAGTTGCCCAGAGTCTGGGGAGATCCCATCCCTACGGTACAGAAACCTTAGAAGTCCAGCTTGAGGGTGGTAAGATCTTGGTGAAGAAAGAGATGGCCAGCACCAGTTCCAGGGCTACACAGGAAAGCAAGATTGGTGATTGTCTGCCTTTACTTCAAGACTTTTGAGATATGCAGAAACACATGAGAATCCTATCTGATCAAACATAATATCCTGCTCTTAAATGGGCAACACTCAGAATAACTTTCTTCTGGTTGTGTGCTGCTACGTAGAACGCAGATAAAGTAGCAGCCAGGTACTCTTTGCTTTCTGGCCTGTTACTTCAATCACTTGCAGAGGAAATATTAATTTCGTTTGTATCAGTAAAGGGAGGAAGTGTCTTGTCATTGCTAAAGTTAGCAATCTGTAATTTAGGCATTAGATCTCTGCTGATACAGACATTCAGTCATAATGCTAGTCACAGCTAAATGGAGAGAGATTCCATTTTCTTTTTATTCCATTACAAGTCAGGAGGTGATCTGGGGGATTAAAATAATGGTGCAAAACTGGCATAAATGAAGGGACTCAGGCTCCAGAACATTTGATCTCGGCAATTTTCTGCAATAACAAGGTAATTATTATTTTACATTTAACACCTTTCGTACTTTAAGCCTGATATAGACAGCTACAATTGAGTACTACCTATATGGTTGTCAATCCCACACATTTTGTAGTACTTACTTGCAGAATTTTTACTGTGGAGTCAAATCATAGAAACTGCAGAACAGGATTATTTGTAATTGCATTAAGGACAAAAATCCAAGGCTCCATTGAAATGGGATGTTCAGTTTGCAGCATACCGGTGTGTGTTATATAGGGTACTCATGAAACAAAACCACACATTTTTTTGTGTGCAGAGAGAACTTCTGTCTCAAGTGTCAAATCAAGCTCTGTTTTGTAAGAAGCAGAAGAACCCCTTCTAAGCAATCACAGTATATCCTTAGAGAACTGCAAACTTGCACATCAAACCATGGATGCTGGCTGAAATGACAGAGAGTTATTCTTAAACCACTTTGAGCAAAACATTTAATGCTCATTTTGTTTTGCAAGCACAGGATTCAACAGCACGTGATTGAAGAAAATAATGAACTGAAACTGGTGTTCTTCTCCAATTTCTCAAGCTAATTATTATTTCGCATTTTAAGATGACTTTGTGATATGGTCAGTGTGTCCTTTCACAATGCCTTCGACCTCCGTACCCCTACCCAGCCTTTTAGAGATATTCTTTGTACTTAGAGTTGCGTTGCCATACACAAGCTTGCTAATGTCACCAACGTCAAAATAACTCCAGGTGACAGTCTTGAACACTATAATTATACCAGCACTGTGTGCTTTGAGACAAAGCAAAAGCTTTTAGCCAGCCTTGTTGGTTAATAAATGCAGCCCTTACAGGTGCTACACAAGGGCCACCTGGCCACACACGCAAAACAATGATTCTACTAGCAGGCACAGATACTTAAAGGAAATTTCTCAGATATGCTTGGGGCACAACACCAGTGCATTTCAAAAGATTTTTTCTTTATATCAATGTTTAGTGTGATACTTTCCCAACTTCAAACATACATTCCCCATTGGTGTCCTAATCTTTCCACAGTTTCCAGTTATTCGTAGGCTGAGTGGTTATATGCTCCAGATCAGTAAGGAAGATCTGATGCTTTCTGTTCTGATATACATCATTTACTCTTCATGTAGAAGACAATTTAACACTTCACTGTGCTAAATCTTTCTCCTTAGGCACACAGATACCCTGAAGCAGTTTATATACCAGAATAATTGCTTGGGCTCAATTCAGCATAGACAAGCCCAACATTAAAATATGCTCAATAAAACAAGATCATTTGGACCCTTTATTCCCTGGTTTGAGACTCACTGTGACAACTATTACTATTATTGACAAAACCTAGAGAATTAAACCCTCAAAGAGTTGGGCTACAGTAGTAAAACGCTGTTCATGAGGTAAACTTTTTATAACTCAGTTTCTAAAATATATTTTCCAAGGAGGAGCAAGAGGTCAAAGAGAGACAAGGTACAGCATTAATGAAACTGGAGATGATACCTCTTACCTTTGGTGAGCACATTGTTTTTTGTTACCAATCCACTCTAATTCCAAGCATTTCAGTTTTCAGAGGGAAGTGCTTCCAACAAATAAGCAATGTCTGGTATTAATGAGGGTTAGATGATCTACACTTGGAGTTCTTCTCTTCTTAACTTGTATTGGTTGCAAAAGGTTGTGTGTGATCCCCTGAACGGGAGACTTTTCTGTATGTTTAACCCACTAGTACAGGGTGTCTTCCTCCCCCAGCCCTTTCCTCTGGAACCGGCAGTATTCTCACTGCAGCTATGTCCACGGCCTCATCGCAAGGGTACTGCTTACAGGTGACTTTTCTGGATCGCTAAAACCTGGAAACAAATTGGGGAAAGCCCTGTTGGCTGACCCCTTGAAGAAAAAAACACAAGCAAACAATCAGAGCATAATATTTGGTTATATATTAAGCCAAGCAATCTTAACAGGAAGGACAGAATTGCTAGGTGAGTTGTGATCAAGTCAGAGAGGTTCACAAACAACTAAAATCATAACAATCGTATATTTCCTTATGTCAAGAAACATCGGATTTTGCTCACTGAAGTTTATCACAGCAGTGCAAACATTTTAAACCCACAATTTTTGATTGGTAATTTTCATTGCCTGCAGCCCGTAGCAGAGTTCAACTTTGGGCAGGAAAAAATGGTAACCCCTGAGAGATGGATTTGCTGATGCAGCTAGATCATTCAAAGTCTAAATGAAACATGATCTCCATAAGGCTAAAGGGTGTTTTAAAAGTTTTTACCTACAGACTGATTATATCCATGGGCTTATTTCACTACTCCACTGTTGTTTACAGTCCTCCCATCTCTGCCCTCCCCTCCCAGTCTTTGTAAGAACGGTCTAGCTGTAAGTTTCCTCTATGATTAACACATTTTATTTTTCACTGAGAAGCCCCACATAAATGACTTGTGTACTTTCTGCATTACCAAGAGAGCTGAGGAAAAAAGTTAAGTTCCACTTCGTATTTGTCTGAGAGGTGCAACTTGTCTAAATGGGCAGCTGTGGATAAGCAATGTATTCTCTGGATATAATGTCTTTGGATTTTTTTACATTTTGGTAGTTAAGACTTGGTGGGAGCACTTAGACATCTGGTATGAAGGTATGGCCCTGATATATTTGTTACAAATATATTTTTTCAGGTGTTGGCACAGTCTGAAGTTTTGTTTGGTCCTTGTTATGCTGATTCTAATGAAGAACTAAGTATTATTAGTGTTTTTTAAAAAAATATATTACTAGTGGTCAGGAGCAAAGAACTTGCATTTTCTCCTCCTTTAAGAATATTTGGGTCTTTCCTTCAGTGACAGAGGAGGTTTTCTTTTTTATGTTACAATTTTGTTTATTTATTAGCAGAAATCATTAGGCTAGTTGAATCCTCGTGTTCAATTTGATGTATCTAAACCTTAAGAATAATAGACTGGCTGAGAAGACTTCTTAATTTTTTACAGGATCTCTCCTATAAAAATAATGTAAAAACTAAACAACATTTTAAAGAACAAAGCCAGATACAGCAGCTGATTAAAAATAATTTTCTAGTGTTTTGTCTGAAAACTGTTTCCCCTTACAGTTTTTTGAGGCAGTGAATGATTTTAGAATAAAGGAAATTATTTGCTCTGAATTGCAGGAAAGTCAAAAATACAAGATATAGAAACAAACTTTAATGATTCACCAACAAAGGAGAGAAAAAGATAGAAAAGCAGATAGAAAGAAAAGAAAGAGAAATGCAGTGATGGGTAGTGACACGCTAACAGAAGAAAATCTATCAAGATTTAGGTGGAGCACGATGGTGGTGGGAACACTTTCACTTAGGTAACAGTGATCTGTTAATCCAGCTCTCAAGAAATTGGCCCAAATCTGATGATACCTATGCATTTATTTAGAATAATTCTGTTCTCACAACTAGGCAGATTTCAGTAGGTAGAAGTCTTTCTTTTGAAAAGAATCTTTATGGTAGTAACATTCAAGACTGAGACTTAAGTAGTCAGTTGCATCGCAGTGTTCTGTACATAGACACTCCTCTGTTAAGTACAGTATTTATAGCCTGGGACGAACATTCATAACTGAACTGTGGTTATATGTAGGGAGTTGCTTTGGTGGTTTCTGAAGAGTAAAGCAGTGCTTTCCAGTATGACCTGACTGTTTCTATCTTGCAAAATCTGCTATGCTGTTCGTAGTAAAAACAATCTTGACCCGTGAGAATTGCTCTGGATCTAACCCAGCAGAATGCTTAAATACAGACTTACCTTTAACTATGCAAATAACCCTGCTGAGTTCAATATATGCATGTAAGACAAAATATATGCTACTAAGTGCTTTGCAGAATTATGACTAGAATACACAAACCCTTCAGGATTGCATCTCACAGGGTTTATTTCCATTGCTCTTAATATTTCTACTGATATTTATAGGAATATCACTTTTAGGGCCATTACAGGCTGCAAAGTATAACAATTTAATCTCTGTTTTATCACTAGGAAACACATACACACTACAGTTTAGAACAAAGATTCCAGAAAGAAAATTGCTTCTACATGCATGTGGATACTTTGCAACTTGAACTTTTTTTTTTTTGGTAATTCCTACTGAACTAGCGTAGTCAGAGATCTTCTTTTACCTGACAAAACAAATTACAGCCATTTGTTTGATAAGAGCATCTATTACAGGTTTGATACAATTATAGAACTTTGATAAATCTATGCAGACTTAACAGGTAGAATTAATTTCACTATTGATTCAAAAATATATAGAATCACAGAATGGTTCAGGTTGGAAGAGACCTTAAAGATTATCTAGTTCCAACCCCCCTGCCATGGTCAGGGATATCTCCCACTAGACCAGGCTGCCCTAAGGCCCATCCAGCCTGGCCATGAACACTTCCTGGCATGGGGCATCCACAACTTCTCTGGGCAACCTCTACCAGTGTCTCAGCACTCTCATTGTGAAAAATTTCTTCCTAATATCTAATATAAATCTACCCTCTTTCTTCTTATGGTACTCACAACTTTAAAACCACAAAGAATGCCATAGCGGATAGGAACCTGTCCAGCCTGCTTTAGGCTCTTCCAGTGCAGTAGGGACAGAAACGGTCTGCAGAAAGAAAAGGATTTTAGGCTTCTGCCACACGAAAGACATAGGGGTAAATGCAAAACCTTGATGATGCCAGGCTCACACATCAGCTTCTCTGCAGCTGGAGAAAGCACATTCCCTGCAAATAGCTTGTCTCTGAATCCATGAAATTGAATAAATAGCAAATCAATCCCCATGTCTACAGTCTAGGATGGATCTCAATCTTAATACATTTCATGGCTCAAGTTGGAAGGCAAAAAAGCATAATTACAGCTACCTCAGTGGTGTGAAGTGTTTTCACATGAGCAACTATTTGCAAAGCCATTTTTATTGGCACAAACACTGCCTGTGGTCTTCTGTGTCTCAGTGACAGCCAGAATATACTTTTGTACTCAGCTGTAGGGTAACAGCAGTCTTCAGAGATTCTGCAGTTAGACTGCTAAACAGAAGAGATTTGATTGGTCTAGATTGTCCCTCAATTTTCCAACACCTTTGCCATCCCTTACCATGCTTGAGAGTCTCTACTTCTTACACACTACCTTTTCCTTTTCTCTTCTGGGCTTCTGCAGGAGTGCAGCAGAGAAATTTGTCAGTTGGGGCGAGTGGGAAGAGACTGAGGAAGATTTAAGGCAGGAAAGAGTAGAGATGCAATTAGAAGAAGGATAAATCGGACTCTTCATCCCTGCAGCTTTTGCAGAGATACCTCAAAACCCCTCCACAGTACGGCATGCCCTGTCTTTAGAATTTCTTTCCAGCCAGAGGTAGCTTGACTGAATAGTGTCATTAACAAGGATGTCTGGCTCCACTCAAATTGGGCTGCCATGGAGACGAGTTCCTGTGCAGACTGCGATGGCCGTCATGAGTCCTAAGTGGAAAAGCACATCTGTTGGAGAAAAGGCTCTAAAGGTTTTCCAGTGTCTCCGCAAGGCAAGCTCAGAAAAAATGGCAAAGGGAACACTAAACATTTCCATCCACCAGTACCTTACATTTCCTGTTCTGTCCTTCCCTCAGTTAAGGGTGGTCTAGAGATTTTGGCAAGAGAGAACTAAAAATGATAAATGAGCTTAACTCACCACAGGAACACTCAAACCTTTCTTTTCCCCATTTACTGAAATGTGATTAGGGTTTCAGTGAATTAATTTATCTTGCTTTTGAAATGACTCATCACCTCAGCTGCCAGTTTTCTCTTTCATGTTTTCCTGGGCATCAGAATGGTTTGCTAATGCAGGGCTGGGGGGGCATGGGGGGGCACAGGGAGCAAGGGGTAGAGACAAAGCTATGTGGTAAAGCATTCTGAAGTATCCTGGGATTAGGTGTGGAGAAATAGGAGTTAAGATGTAATGAAGCAGTGAGATGCAACAGGATGCACGCTGCCTAGTTATAGGCACAATTTCTTTCAGACAAGAAGTGCACGCCAGCCAGGAAACGACCTTTTTAGAATCCTGCTGCTTCTAGGAGACAATTAACAAGATGATACCTTAACTAGTATGAATGCTTCAACTTCCCCACTAACTAAACAAAGAATTTACTCTGTGGAGAAGAGGATTTCATACCATTGAGTTTAGAGAGAGACTTATCCTCTCTGAAGACGAAGAGAAGTATACAGGTAGTTATTCATTTCCCTTCACTGCTCTGTATTGATGGAACAGCACAGCACAGGCCATAGCACCTAAGAGGCTTCAGCGCTGACTACTGAAGTTTGTGTCTGATACACTCACCAAGACCAGAGTAACCACGGTTACGTAGCAGTTGCTGAAAGGGAGTCAGTAGTGTTTTGTTCTGGTGTCCTGTGCTAACATTAACTCAATGGTCACAGAATCATAGAATCGGTAAGGTTGGAAGGGACCTTTAAGATCATCAAGTCCAACCATTAACCTACCTTGACAAAAAAATACTTCTAAACTATGTCCCTAAGCACATCATCTACCCTTTTCTTAAANGTCAAGTAAACAGAGGTCAAGTAAACAGAGGTTAGAGGAACCATGTCTTTAGTCTCAGGAGCTGGTAGCAGCACTGACACAAGAGCTACTGGCCATTTACTTTGCTTTGCAGGGTAGGGGTGAACATTAGAAGGGACATATCAGATGACACTAAGCAAATAGCTTGCTGATGGGATCTAAATCATATAGAGCCAGGCCTCCTTTGCTCCACCCCATAACTCTAACAAGTCTATAAAGAGGGATGGAGATAAGTTAAAGAAGAGCCAAGCCATGCAGGGTATAACCTGAGGGCTCTCCAATTTAAAATCTTTGTTCTTTAGGAAGCCAGAGAGGTCTGCCCCAGATCTCTGCATTTCATACTACAGCTCTACCTTAAAGTTCCTTTTGAAGGCTGTGTCTCCTAAAGGTCTCTTACAGAGGACAGTAGCGCAGCCTGCAGGAGCAGCGCTCTTTTTCCAGTGGAGCAGGAAATTCCACAGGATTTCCAGCAGTTTGGCCTTTTTATTGAAGTTTCTTGATCGCTGGTTTAGGCAGCCACGCTGCGTTTCTCTGGCCCGGCGGCAGGCCAGCGTGACGAGGCAGGCGAGATGCAGCGGGGAAGGTGAAGCATCCCTCACCCAGGCCACCAGGGCTGTAGTGCAATCACCTGCAAAAGTGCAAGACAGCGTAAGTCCCTCCAGCTGCAAATCTCCCGCTTCCATGAACTACCTGCTATGCTGTGACATAGAAGTTGTTTACAAGCATCTCTCTGTCATTTCTAATTAACCAAACTTAATTTAAGTTTACTAGAAGTTATCATGCTCTATGGCAATGACTGCTGCCAGGACACACCTATTGCATCTAATCCTCAGGGGACTGCAGCAGAGGAACACACTATGTGTTATGTCTATCTTTAGACACAGGAATTACATTCAGTTGATACTCTAATTCAAGACTGTAGTCCTCAAAACGTACCCTCGTATCTCACTGACAGTATTGAGAGCTGAAATTTCTGCCATGTTTCCTGAAAAATCTAAAATCATTCTCCCACCTTCTCACACGCTCAGAGATGATGCTCTTTGAGGTATGAGGTATAACAGGGTTGAACTTTGGCTCTTAAGGCATTTATTAGCGGTGGAGTGAGCAGAGAACTATTCTGCATTTCAATTTCTGTCTATAAAACAGAGGTGCTGGCTCTTCTCTGTACCATAAGAACATAATATATATATATGCACTTTAAGTCCTGTCTACCGCAGTGAAAACAGACCAAACACAGTCCTTGGTATGTGTAAAACTGTAGGACCTGGGAGGTATCCTACTTCATGCATGGAATGCAATCTGTCCTTTTTACTCAGGCTGAATAGCAGCTCCTGACATGGCTCTGAACCATCTCCTTCACTTCCCGATTTCAGGGACAGGCCCCAGTCCTAGTCACTAAGTCATACTTTCAGAACAGTTTATATTGAAGTACCATATGCGAAGCATGAAACACGCAAGGCTTCTGGTGAGCAGCTTGCCTATCTGCTGTAGGCAGGCAATGCTCAAAGTCCGTACCACCTTGCTCCTTTTTTCTCCTTGATTTAGCGAAATGTGGGATGTATTAGTCTTCAACTGATTATGTTTCACTTGCTCCTACCTCCTCCTCCCCCCTGTCTTACTACTTAATATGCATACAAAATTACAGCAAATTGATCTCATCTGAATTTGAAATAATCTCTGTGTTAGCCTCACTTTCTTAAAAGCCTTAGTTTTCAACACCACCTTTTATGACCTCAAGCTTAGTCTGAGACTCTGCATTTCAATCTTCAGGCAATCTCCACATTTTTCCTCTTATACTGCTATATTCTCTATTTCCAGACCTGAGAGAAAAATAAAAGTGGGGGGTTTTTTTATAATAGGAAAGACTGTAATTTCCTTATGAAAACAACGGCAATATTGCAGAACATTTTATGTTCTGAGGATGAGGCACATCTGAACTTCAAGAATTCTTGACGGGCACCTGCATTTGTCCCAGTTTTATGCAAAAAACTTACTTTTTTGACCAGACATACAGTTTTGTAAAATAAACCTGAAATTTGATAACCCTTCCATAGTTTCACATGCCAAAACAAAACTTCTTGTTGCCTTTGGAGTGTATTTAATTATAATCAGCTCGGCTTTTAACCTGTTTGCCTTATTAAAATTGATCTGTGGATAAGACTGCCTCCTTCAGGTCAATGCTTGTGGTTCTGCTTGGTGAACCTCTAGCTCTTTCAGAAAACCTTAATGCCTTTCAAGAATTGTGCTCATATTCATACACATTTTGCAGAATGTTGAATAGCTACTCCTTCCCACTTGGCATTTACTGTTTTCTAGTTCAGGAGAGGACTGTTATTCCATGTGGCGTTAATGCAGTGCAGTGGAGGAAGCCAAACATCAGAAGTAATCAAAGTAAATGGCTTACAGATTACCAATGGGATGCAGATTCTTTCTCACCATCTAGGAAAATAAATGGTGACTTCTTTTTTTTTGTGTACGTGGCTTTTTGCAACATCAGAGAAACCCCACAGTTTTACGGGTCACAGGAAATGTTTATCAGCTCTTGGAACATCAAATATTGTCTGTCTTCAAGCATAGCATTTCAGTAATTAAAAACTTCATTTAGCAGTTCAAAAGGCAATGTGGCACCACAAGCAACTTCTACTGTAAAACTGCACACTGTACCCTTGCTCCTAGCAGGTATGACCTACAGGCCATACCTTTTCTGGGAAGGTGTTTTAGAGTTGGAGCAAATGTTGGCAGTTTACCTGCATCCGAGTTTTTGTCTCAGATCTTTTTAAAATTCTCTTTACGCTTTTGGTGTTTTGTATTTTTTGGGGTTTTTTGGTTGTTGTTTTTTTTTTTTCCTAATACTGATTCTGATAATACACATTCTGATTTAACCATGACAGTCCAGGACCTGGGTGGGATTCTCGGGCTAGATCTGAAGCCCCTGTGCTTCAAGCCATTCACTGTCAGCAAAGCAATTTCCATAAACTTCAAGTTCTCACCAAGTACATTGTTTCTAGGACATTAATTCAGTTCTATCATAACAGCTAAAATTACAGTTACAGACTACTTTCCAAATTTCTTGTGCATGAGCTTTTAATTTATGCTGAATGTTTGCTCCATTTTGCCAGCTTGTTTTTCAGAAAAAGAAATGAAAGCAGAAGCTTCTGCAACACTCCTCCTCACTCATCCACAAAGTAATTTGCAGACATCTATAATAAGGGAGCATGGAAACCAAAACCAATTAATTGAAAAATAATTGAAAAGCCATTAAAGGGATCTGCAGAAACTTATAAATAAAGGACACTTAAAAAAATGGAAGTGTGACATTTGTAATTAAATATTATAGGATAAAAATTTACGTTTGTTATTCCATAAAGCTTTCGGATTAATTATTATGGACAATTTTTGGAGAAATGTACTGATTAAAAAAAGGAAGAAACCCTAAACCATGACAGGAAGAAAGCCTAAACCATGACAAAAATAAATCTTTTTTTCCTCTTAGGAAATATACCCATCTTGATTACAAAAGCAAGATTTTACTTTAAACCTCAGTTCTCATAGTCAGCTGAAATGCTTCATTTTTTCTCCACTTCTTCAATGCCTCTTGCACAGGAATTTGGTGGTTGTTCTGTTTTTTAATGAGCATTAAAAGGGTAAATTTAATAATTTCTGTTCTGCATAAGTATAAATGCACTCTTAGGTCTGTTCCACGTACAACCATCTGCTTTTCATGGTCCTAACCTAAAAATCACCTTTTGCTCATTGCTGTGATTTTACAGATATACTTGTAAAAAAAAGAGTTATTTTGATCCCTCTCTTTGGTTGTGTGTTCTCCCCAAATATCTGAATTAGTCACTTCCCAGACAGTTCTGTAGGCTCTCAATTTTGGTGAAGAAATTTTTAGCTGTTTTTCCGTAAAAAACGTGCACAAAAGGCACAGTTTTCTTGAATCAAGAAACTAATGTGGATAGGACAGCTATAGCATTTGAGCAGCTGAATCTAAATTTAACATTTTCAGAAATGGTCCAGAGCCTTAGGAGCACAAAGGTGTGCTGACTTCTGGAGGCATTTTGCTGCCATAAAGTACTTCATGTAGCACGAGCGCTGGTTAGTACTTAGAAGTATACTTTGCAGATCCATATTAAACTAAGCCCACTGTTAACTTTGAAATAATTCACTATGAAACCTCTAAGCCCTTGAATAGCTTGGAAAAATGCAATACCTCTTTCACCGCCCAAAGAAACCAAGAACCACTCAAAGGATTTTCCAACTAAGATGCTCGCTTGGAGTTAGGTTTCTCCAGTGCTTTGACATTAATCAAAATTAAGCGGTGATTCATCATTTCATTACCTCAGTATGGCGTGCACCTGCCTAACATCCCTCCGAGGTGGGAGCACAAAGCAGGTACCTGATCCTTTGCCCACAGTGGTCAGTGGTAGCAGAAAATCTCCAAATGACAATGAGTACTACCGCACTTGACTCTGTAAAAAGGGAGATTGCAAACTTTCTTCAGTGGACAAAGCATAGAAAAGGACAGAGTGCTTAATTAATGCTAATTATAGGACCATTTTTAGATGTGAGAGGCTTAGTTTATGTAGGTTCCCCTCAAAAACTCTGTTTTTACAAAATAAATAATTTGTGTCTCAATTATGAACTGAACAGGATTCTGCCACCCACCTCCACAAAGAACCCAGTGATGATAGTCTAGTTGTTGTAAGACAACAGCTGAGGGACTACTTAGCTTCTCCCCACTCCACAGTTATATAGCAGACAAGTGCTATGAAATATTAACTGTACTGCTTCCACAATCCTAACAAACAGACTTTTTAGGCTTGTAAGAGAGGCTATTTTTAAGCCATTGTACAGTAACACCAGTAATTGATTACACCAGGATGTGAATGATTCTTTAACGTACCATGAAAACCTAGGACTCATTTTGAAACAGTAACTGAAGAGCTAGGAAAGGAGCAGAACAACAAACACGAACCTTTTGAATGATCTGTGTGCTTTGTCTGTCTACAGACTATACAACAATAAAGCAATTTCCCAGCACAGCGTATGTTAAATATAGTATCTCAGCACTACTTACTTGTATGTTCAATTTCAAGTCTCTATCTGAGGCTGAATTTAAAGTCTCCTGGAACATGCAGGTCCTAAATAACACCCAGAAGGAACTAACCTTGTCACTTGAGCACGCACAGGCTTGAACTAAAGGCATCATCTCTGAAGATGATGGGAAATACAAGTTTGAAGGCAATGTTCTGAGTGGCATAGTCTTCTTGGATGTGAAGAACCTCCAGTCAAGGGACAGGGGACTCTCCGCATGCCAGGCAGCATGCCTAATACCACTTCCGTACCTGGAAGCAAGCAGCAATGTGTGTATTTTGCTCGGTAGGATTTTACTAACCTCCATTTACAAGCCCTTCTCCCCAACATACAGGTAAAATATGGGGTGCTTGCACAAGAGTAAAAAAAAAAGCAATTATTTCGCAGCCAATGAATAAAAGATAAATTTACCATAATCTTAAATCTTCAAACCTGCAACAGTAAGCATGGATACTGAAATCCTGTGCTTATCCATAGGCCGAGACCTCTGTGTGTGACTATGAATAACTCCAAAGTTTCCCCGCAGTCCTATATATTGCTCCTGTTTTGGCACAAAGGTGTCCTCTAGTCATGGGATTATATCAAGTGGAAATCCTGTGGCTGCTAGAAATTTGGCACTGGCAAAGCGGTGGACAAATCACTATTTCATATGGCAGTTACTGCAAGTGACTTCTCAGTTATCAGAGTAGCAAAAGTTTACATACTGGAAACCAAATCCTTTATCGCTGCCACACTTTTGCCATGCAATCAGCAAAAGATTGCACGCATACAGCTATTGGCTTAAAGCTTGCAAAGGTGTCCAGAGCTCTAGTGAAGTCTTTCCTTTTTACTACTCTAGAGCTGTAACAGACTGCTCTGACACTGAAGGGAATTCTGAATTAGAGGTGTGTCCACTTGCTATTTAGAGATACTGATATTTTTATAACATTCCTATCACAAGCGTGCATTTCGCCTCCTTCCCAGTCTGTGGGTCTGACTTGCCATAAGGAAACCTTTTCACCATTCCTGCTCTTTCCTCCCTGGTTCCTAGAATTTGGTCTCTGCTTGTAGCTGGAAGCATACTTTGATCTAATTTTAGGAAAGTGTACTGAAAGTTACCTGCGCTGGAACTCAGTTTTAAAGTTGTTCTACTTTCTGTTTAGGAGTAGAAGACATGTCACAAGCCTCTTCTAAGATGATAAATCTGTCATCTGCATTAGAACTGTGGTAATCCGCCCAACTGTTAGTTTGTGCATGTGTGTTTTGCTTTAAAGTCATGTATGTCCTAAGTAGCAGAGTGATATTTTATTTGCAACAAGATTCTGGTCACTTTTAATTTTCTCCTTACGTGAAGAGTGCAAGGGGGTGATAAAAAACCAAAACACCTCATCCAAGGTCTCAACTCACCTTAAAAAAAGGGGAACCTATTAAGACATTTTTGAAGCACCTGTTTTCATCCATATTGCTAGGGTGGAATAAGGAAATAAGAGACCTTCAGTCACATCTAACTTTTCACAGGTTCATTTAGGTTACAAATTAACTTTATTTTGGAGTATTTGTGTTAATACAGGTATGGTTTACAATTAAAGGTTCACTGGTTTGGGGTTAGATACCTAGGAACCTTTTTTACAGTTTGCAGCTGAAAGGCACATAGTATGGCCTCAGCTGGCTTCCCTTTGTTTGAGAGCGACTCACCCTATTCTGCTAGAGAAGGGGAGGACAGGAATAACACATGGGACTGAGAAGAGACAGGGAGTCAGATGCAAACTGTATTTCTGCACTAATATTGTCTCCTTGAGCACCATTCCTCTCTTCTCTGCCTCGGTTTCCTCTGTGGAATGAGAGGCAGAAATGACAGTTAAGCTAATCTTTTGGACTCAGTGAATGGTGAGAAAGATTAAAAAAGAAAAACAACAAAACCCCAGCAATTACTAGGTACTCAGGGCACTCACCAGAGCATTCTGCTGCAGACCGGGGCACCCAAGTAACAGCAGCACTTCACCATCCACTCATTCTTGCCTAGTAAATTGCAGGACACATTGAAAACCAGAGATATGCACCCAGACGATCATACTACCTGAAAACATATTCAAATTGCAGAGCCCCAGTAAACACTTTTCTTCACTTGTCTGAGAAAGAAATATGATCAAAACACTGAAAGAAAGCAGAAATTCATGAAGAGTTTCGTGCAAGATGACACCCAGACCAAAAAGTCTCCAGTGGATTTAATACCATTGGGAGAATCTTCTCAAATCTGAACTGGACACGTTTGAGTGACGGTCGTTATGAATAAAACCAGAGTACGTACTCTCCCAGCTTCTTATCACGCTCCCAGTGCCTTATATCTATCTCAAGTTTTCTTGCTCATACTTTCAAGTAGTTCAAAAGCATTTATATGGCATTTGTTATTGTGTCAGCTGCTTATTCCTGTTGTTATCTAATAGGATTAGAGGGATGCATGGCTCCTGTAATACTTTGGGAGACTAAATCTTTTCTTTGTAACATTTTAAAGCCTTATTTCATTTTGAACCAATTTATAAAGGAATGATTTCTCCTCTCCCTTCCTTCCCTACCTCCTCTTATGTTTGAAGAGCGGTGTGTCACCTTGAAAAACAGCATGTCAGATCTAGATGAGAGAGGTGGGAGAGAAAAGCTTTCAGGAGCAGATTTGTGGTCACTGTGGGAATCAAAAGCATAAATCTGAAAATCATAAGATTAACTATAATCTCAGATTTCAATGTGAAAAGTAATGAAACTGTATGCTTTCCTACATTCTTTTTCGAAGTAAAACTAGTTAGCGGCAAAAACATCAGGTAAGATTTATCACTGTATCTCAGAAGCAATTCAAAAGAAGCCTGATACCCTTGCAAAAATTCTGCCATTTACGTAGCTACTTGCCTTTATTCTAAGAATAAATAGTTTCTAACAAGTTGAATAGTGAGATATTACGAAACTCCACTGGCTTCTAGTTAATTAAAAGCACACTTGCCCAGGAGCCCACAGATCCACTTACACAACCTCCTAAAGAAATTAAGATATATATTACCTAGCAATCCTGTTACAGCCTTGTTGATGTTCCTGTGTCTGAATGTAATCTAAATGAGACGAGAGATAAAATACTGCTTTAGGTAAGGACATACTGCTATAATAGATCCCTCTGAAAGCCTTCATCCCTTCCCTGAGCAGAACATTTGGAGAGGGACAAAGGAACAGGGAGTGAAATATTTAGAGAGACATAAAGACAGGGGCAGGTGTGCTTCACAGGAGGCATTGCTTACTTTAATTTTGTCTCAGCTGCTAACAGATACAAAGCAGAGTGCATTTACTTAGGAAAATGGCCAGGCTTTTGTTGACTTTCACACTGGCTAGCAACTAAATAGGTTTGACTTACTGCATGCAGGAGTGTCTTACTGTCATACTTAAATACTCACACATGATGCAAGTCAGTGCTATCAGGAGGCAGTGTTATTCCTGCTGCGGACACATGCTCAGAGCTCTTAGAGAAGTGAAACTAAACCTCAAGTGCTTGGTCAGAGGAGGTCCAGCCCCAGGTTTTGATGGATAAGGCTCAACTCTTTGCTCTCTGAGTCACTGAATGTGTTAATACACACATGGATTACTGTAAGAGAAAAAGAGCAGCTTTCAGTTATGTGGTTTGGTTTGTATTTTGGCTACACATTTATCCTCCTTAGACTTTTCTGAATCCTGGCTCTTTCACTCTTTCTTTCCTGTTCTTACCATTTCACCTTTCCTTCCAAATGCGCATTCTGCTGGATTTGAACTTCCCGCTTTCCCAGCTATAATTTTGATCTACATGTAGGGAAATATAATGGTCAAGGACAGCAACTGGTGAAATGTCAAAACTGCTGGAATGAGCTGAATTATGCAAGCTGACAGTTAGGTAAGAAACTTGCCTTTTACCTATTTGCTATCAGCAGCTTCCACAGCAGATAGCTCAATTTGCTATGGGTAGGAAGACGCTTAGCATCATTCTAAAGTAAATATTCTCATCCACCCTCCTCCACTAATCTTTGGGAGCATTTGGCTTGAACAAGTCATTACATGCCAAATCTATCTTGCCCAGCTTCTCTATTATGCCATTGTATTAACATCTGTGATGTGACTGAAGCATTCAGAGTTTCATTCGTACAACCTGTGCAAAACCCAGATACAGACATTGCTGATAAATGAAGCCCCAAGTTCTATGTGAAACATTATTGCACAATACATCAGTTTTATGTCAGAGATACTGATGTTTTTATGGCTTCTCTACTCAGAGTCATGGGCCTGTACTCACAGGGGCTTCATAATTTGAATAGCAAACATCTTTTAGATTAGTCATTTATAAAACCTGCATCATGAGTCAAGGCTAGTTATGTAAATCTGAAGTTTTTATTGAAGTGAGAATTACTGTTGCTTTCCATTGATGCATGTGGTCTGCATATTCTCTGGAGAAATTACTAATCCCTAACAGTGTCCTGAAAATAGTGTTATGCTAACGAAGGCCATATTTGACTTGTAATTCTACCCAATTAAATTTAAGCAATGGCTTTTTGCATATGGACATATGTAGCTTAATTTCCTGACCAGTTCCTTTCTCATGCCATAACCAATGTAAGATCCCACAAACTCTGAGGCACAAAGCTTGCAACAGCTGTTCTGAGTCAGACAAAAATGCGTGATCCTTCCTTTGGCCCAAAATAGTCTGAAAAATAAAGGTTGAGATAAACCAAAGAGTCTTCAATAAAGTATTTCTGAACCCTCTTGGTAAACCTGAACAACACTTTGTCGAGCTAAAGAAAACAAATCAAATATTACGAAGAAGTAGCTGCTGCTTTGTTTGGTTTAAAATATGTTTTTAAATGTCTCTTACATGCATCTCCAAGGTGTAAATTAAGGAAAATTTGATTGAGTGCATGGAGGTGACTGGTTGCAAGCAATGCTTTGTATTACTTCAGTTCTTACTATGGGTCCCTTCTTTTCTTCTGAATTTGTCACACTTCCTGTCCTATTGCTTTGCCAAAATCCTGATAATCTGAACAAAGACACACCCCAGCAATGTTCTTGCTGGACATCATGCTGCGTTCTCTCTTGCTGTCCTTGTTACCTAAATGCAAAGGAAGTATGCTACATAATAAAGTTTTGTCTTAAAACTTCAGTGTGAAAAAAAAGGTTTTCAGTGTTAGTCTGATCTGGGAAATGGGGAAACTGAAGGAAAATTCAGACAGTTTATCACTATAAACCATTCAACTTTAAGCTGTTGACTTTAAGCACTGTCAACTTTAAGCATTACCTCAAGTTTCTCTAAAAGTCAACTTTCTCTTGTTAACCCTGTCATTCTAATGTTCCGCCAAAACGTGAAATAGTATTTTAAGACATCTTTAGAAAAATGGCTGAAAAGTTTTGAATCCATCCAAATCCTCAGATGTCCGAATGGGAATGTTTCCTATTGACTGCTGATGGTGAAAATCAGGGAACAGATTCCCTTTTGATGTGAGACTACACAGAACGGTTCTGAATCCCCCTTTCATTCCTATTACTGAAGCGCGGAGGGTGTCACTGGCAACTACACAATTCAGCTGCTCCCCTCTTGAGTCAGTTGCAATCTCTGGTTTATTAACGGGAGGCAGGAACTTTCCATAATTTAAGCTTTTACTCTGTTCCCATTACATACTATGTTTTGATCTCCCTTTATATTAAAAAGGAAGAAAGATGAACTTTAAAAAAGCTTGGAGTTTTTTCGCTATTAGAAGATATTATCTAAGAAAAGCAGCTATAAGATATAAATAAGTGTCCATTTAGAGATCCGCAAAGCATTCAATCATTTCGTATTATTTAACTATTATATGAATCATTCAATAGCCACGAGAGACTAGAAGACGTATTTCTAAATCAATGAGAAAGTTATTAGGAAAAATCTAGTAGATTGATGGAGATAACCTACACTCTTCGTTCTAGTGTTTCGTGTTGAGCTAATTAGCACTTTCTAATGCAACACTATTTTACAGCATTTGTATTGCAAGTGCTGGAGAGGGAACATCACCTTAGATGAACAGGTTTGGACATTAGAGTATTCAAAATTTAGGAAATATTTAAACACGAGAGGAAAAAAAGGTACCATTAATAGACTAGGCAGCTATGCTGGTGAAGAAGACAAAGGTAGCTAAAAGATACTTCAGCTTAATGCTTTCCCAGAAGAAAATCACTTGAAAATAGCTTAATAGCTATGTCTATGATCTCCATGAGCCCAAAACCTTTGCCTAGTAGGGGGACAGAACACATAAAGGACTTAACTATTACCCGTTCATTTTTAGCTCTACTTACTGTGTGTCTGACACTTTGCCGCTACAGATAAACATAGTCCCTCCTCCAGGATGCTTTCTGCCCTTAGCAAAAGAAACTTACTGGGCAGAAAAAGAAAGAAATTGTAACACTGACAAGATTTTACATAAATATTGTAGTAGTTGTGCATGCAAAGAGCTGAGTTACTCTGAGAGCACGACACTGAGAATTGGAATGTAAAGAAATGCACATGCATGTATACATGCATATGTATGTATACACACACATATGCAAATGTATATATGCAAATATAAATTAGTCCAGAACACTAAAAAAAAATGTCCTTTATTCCTGTTTTCATGTTTTTGCAGTAATGTTTGGCAAGCAATCTCATGGTCACTGATGGTGACTTACACACAGCATCCAGTTTTTGAAAGAGCACTCCACTTTCTGGCATCCCAGGAACTTTAACATAGTTGCCTAAACTTTAGATATAACAACTTACTTACAAGAAAATCTAACTCCAAGTCTTTCATCATGTACCTTTACCACTGCAAGTACAAAATAATGCATTAAATAACTTAAGGTTTCCTTTATGTTCTTTTCAGCTTCAAAGAAAAGTCTCCATCTGCTAGATCGCATTCACAGCTATCAAGAGATGCCTTGATACATGTGGGCATGAATATTAGAAGACTGAGTACCAAGAGTGAAAGATGAATGACCTGGAACTAAAAAAATAATGATGTTCTCTTCCTGTTCTTCCTGTAAGTTGCCAGAAAAGTTATGGATGTAGTGCATTTTATGTCAAAACCCCCTACTTATTTAGAACTGCATACAAGTAGCATAAGCCTCACTTGTTTTTTCTTGAGAGAAATTCTTTCAGAATTTAATTTTGTGTAGCTAGCCAGGCTCAGAGCCAACAGGGTACTTCAGTTTCCTGGAATTAAGACAATCCCCAAGTTTTACGGATATAAAGGAAATGGTTATTTTATTGCAAATGTTGACCTCTTTAGAAGTATTTTGTAGATTTAAGGTGGTTTTTGCTCTTTGGCCTCAACAAAAAAAGGTTGCCTTTCCTTTTAAGTGCTCTAAAGCTAATTATCTTAACAAGCCATCATGTGTTCTTTTCTTTAATCAAAATAATGAAATCCCAAGCTGAACTCCTCAAGCAGCAAGGGTGCAAGTATTGTTTGCACACTGCACTGACCACCCAGATGATCCAGTGGGCACTTCTAACAGCAGCATAATTATCTAGATCTACCATTGAGGTCAAGTACTAGCTGGATGTTTGCTTTCAGTATGACTCCATTCATTAACACTTTTGATCAGATGCTATGTTCTTTTCCATTTGACTTCAAACAATATGTAGTACCTCTATGAAGGTATTACTGCTCTTACAGATACAGAAAAAACCGAAGAGAAATACTCAGTGATTATAGACCAACTTCATAGCTCCTCACAGGACAACCCATTAATATGCAACAGCCACTGAACACCGCAAATCATTGCTTTTTCTTTCCCCTCCTGTAAAAATAATGTGTCATTATTTATTAGCACCAGAAATAACTACCATCTGCTACAATTCTTTCTAGTTTCCAGCACTGTTAGCTGGTATTTATAAAATTAGTCAGGAATTCGCATACTTACCTGGACTCAGTGGAGCTATCCTGCATATTCCATGCCATGGACTGTATTCCATACTATCGTCTTCCACACAGGTTTGCTCTCGGATGCCATGGAGCAATGCCTGTTTCTCAGTCACTCCAGCAGGAGCCATGACAGCCTAGACACATTGCACACCATCCAGCATGATAACAGCTGATAGAGCAAGAGACAGACAAGTCTTATGGATCTGCTCAATTTCTATCCCTACAAGGCAACAGGAATTATATGACCCTCATATGTGGAAGGATTTGAATTTAACAAGAATCAATTGTTACTAGCATGAGCAACCTACTCAAAAGATAGCTCTGTATGGAACTGCATTTTACTACACTCTGTAAAAATTTTTTATTTAGGATAGGATTATTTATTTCAGAAAACTCAAGGTGACACAAAAATTTAAGCAGATAAAAGGAAAAAGTTGTTGTTGTTGTTTGTTGGTCCAAGGGAGATTCCCGAAAACATTAATAACTTTTAGTCCAGGGTAGCAAAAACTTTGAAATAAGGTTGATTTTGCATCAAAGCTCAAAATGTAAGCAAGAGTATTAAAATAGGGTTTTTCATAAAACATTTTGAAGCTAGATGATCATCAAAACCAAGTCTTTCTCACAGTCTTTTTCAGCACAGTGGCATTCTCCAATTTGAAGTGGTTTTGCCTGAAGTGAGGAAAAAAAACACCACCAAACCCAAAATGACATACATACTTGATTGGTTTACAAGCTAATTTCTATTTTAAAGCTAGTTTTGTAAGCTATTTCTGTGTTGAAGTAGCTTACAAAAACTAGATATTCAAAACAAATGTGGATATGCACATACTGAGAAGTCATCCAGGTTTTCAATTCTTTGGACAGCTTTGCAAGAGAAAGAAGAAAAGAGTTTGCTCTTCGTGCTCCCTCTTACAGTAGCACAGTAATGAAGCAAGTGCTAGAGCCAAGAAGAGCAGAGCTGGAAGCGTAGCTACAAGGACATACAGAACTGTTTTAAGACTAGTTAGGCCAGCACTGACCAAATGATGAGAGCTCTTAATGGATGAGTTCAATTGAAATTATACCACTTGCCCTAATACACGGTATTTCAGTGGATCACATACCACTTTTTCTGGGTTCAAAACAGCTCATCGAAGGGGACATTCATTTCCCCTGCTATGTCCTGCTCAAGCCATCCAGGTGAAAGATATCCTGTCATCCGTCCTCCTGGGGCCTGCTCTGTTCACCACAAGCCAGGTTACTTTTCATTACAAATTGTCATTCAAAATGAAAGTGTGGGTGAAGGAGGAAGCAAGATTCACATGTTGTTCTCACAAACCCCACTAATGAAGACTTTTGAATTGGGTCCCTTTTTTAGCCTAGAATTGCCATGGTAACCCTTTCTCTATATGGATGTTGCTGGTATCTTCTCCATCAGTTAGTTTATGCACCCACCACACAACTCCCTAAATCTTTTGTGCAGCTCCTGGTAATGATTCTGAGCTTGCTTTACTTGGAGGCCTTACAGTTGTTTTCTTCCTAACCCTCAAAAGGGAGCTGATTTCTCACTCTCTTCCCTGACCTAAATTACTCTTATGAATTAAAAGGAGAAAGACTAAAGTGCAAGATATTGGCTGAGAGGTATTAATGTGGGGCCCATCCCCATGGGTACCATGCTGCCAAGACCCTCAGGAGGAAATTAGTTTTCCAGGACACCATGTCTCCATCCACACACTGCTTTTGCTATCAAAAGGACTGCTCAGATACTGCGACAAGGAGTCTGCACAGCATGGTTAGCTAGCCTTTAGTTTGTGCAGGAAACTTAAATATAGGCTGTAGCCTCACTTATTTCTAACAGAGATGAAATAGGGGGTAGGAGCAGAGGACTGAATTAAGATTTGAAGAGGGTATGGTGAATTGTATTGGTTTGAATTACAAAGGTTTGAATGGGATTATCAGTCGGTCAGGCAACCAAGATAAAGAAACTAGATTATTCATTATGCAGCAGCACTAACAGGGGTTGGATACCATGAAAGGTCAATGACCTTTTCACATACCTTTGGCATTTATCTTCTTAACCATTATCTAAGTCCTATAAACTGCTTACCTGTGTTCAACGTGTTGTGCATAATCCAGCCTCACAAATCCCTTTGTGATCTCCAAGACCCTATTCTTGCCCACTGAGAGTCCCAGAGCCAGTCTCTGGAAGCTAACTGCTAGGCACATTACTTAATGCCCCAATAAAAGCATCTTCCACTAGGGTGCTCTCAGGCTTTTTGAGAAATATGACCATGCAGAGGCAGGCGTAATTTTCAACAGTGAGGATGCAGCTGACACCAGTTCACTGAAGTCTTCAGCAAGTCACTTAACCTCTCAACAGGGGCTAATCATCTAAAGTACATGCTAGCTGCTTGCTACAGGTAAGGAAAGGACACATTCCAGCCCTTGGAGAGCTTGACCTAGCCCACCTAAAGCACCAACAGGTTTCCCTTTGCTTCCTCCACTCACCTTCATTCCTATTCAATTCACCACATCTTTCCGTGCACCTCCTCACATCTCATTTCAACAGCAATACAAATCCCTTAATTTTTCAGTCCTCTTTTTTTTTTTAGTAGAAGCGGCCCCTTTCATCCGGGTATTGTTGGTGCTATTAACTGTTTGGCTATATATCTTTTGCTGCCCTAATTACTCCTCCTTGCCACATATTTTTCCACTACCCTTACCTTTATGTATTTCATTTCATAGCCTCCTATCTCTTCAGTCCTTGTTCCATTTAGTGTTCTCATTTTACCCTGTAGCCCCACTTCAAGTAATAAATATTTGTTTTGGTAATAAACTCAGGGAGAATTTGATTGACTTTCTTTCCAAGTCCTTTTGCTAATACCAGACTACGCACTTGTTGCAGTAGCAGGCAGAGGGTGCCACTGAAATGAAGGTTTCTACTGTGCTAAGCACTTTAAAGGCACGTTACGCTGACTAGTTGTAGTCACAAGACACTTCGTCCTTTGAAGAAGTTCAAGGTTTCTAAAAGTATTGATCCCAAAGGGGACAAAACCTAAACTGTTTGAAATGAGATTCTGCACAGTAAGTAGTATTTATCCACAACTGTTAAGGGAAGAAATGTATTGTGAAATGGTGATGAAAGGGGAGGTTTCGAGACATATTTGCTCAATCTTTTTCAAAATGAAACATCAAAGCAATTTTTAATGAAAATTGTACATCTTATTTCAAGTGACCTTTTGGTGGAAAACTCTTACTGTAAATCTTGTCACCGAGTCTAATTGTGAGCTTTCTAGGCAAGCTGCTGAAACAGAAAAAGGGGCGTATTGCCTTTCATATAGTCATTAGGTAAACAGGAAATTGGCAAACATAAAATTTGACAAAAATCACAAGAGAGTGGCAATATCATGGACACACACACCTATAAAGGTCATTTGTGCTAGACATGAGATACCAATGGTTCTGCTCTGGTTCTTCCACCCAGGAAACAGCTGCAGGGCACCCATAATTCATCCCAGGAAGAACACAGTTGTGTCCCCTGCAGCACCCATGCTGCCAGCTTGCCCTGGTCATTGCCACAGGACTCTGACTGGGGCTGTCAGGGGAGTTCACGTCCCCCTGGGAAGGTCAAACTGTCCCCTCCGCAGACACGTGGGGCAGAGATCAAGGATGTGTCACTGCAGCAGTACAGAAAGAGCTGTCAGTTGTTGAATGCCCCGTGGATTATACAGGCTAAATAAGGTGCCAGTGTTCGTGCAGAACATGGTCAGACACCTGGATCCTGCCTCCCCCATGCTGCTATTGATCAGTTCTTGACTTCAGATGCAGACATTTGATCTGCTTCCTCTGCCAGTGCCCCCATCGTTCCCCCTTCCACCTTTGTGCCCCCATAGGCAGTGCAGGGATCCAACTCAGGAATCAGTCTGCCACAAACTTCATGTGTGGCAGCAACCAGTATTTCTCGAGACAGGGCTCATTTTATCCAGATGGCTTTTTGGGCCTTGGATGCAGATATAAAATACCCCAAAAGTACCAGAATTACTACTAAACAAACAAGCAACATGAAAACCAAGACAGCACATGAAGTCTCACTATCCTACATGTTCCCAAAACTTCCCAGGAGTAGAATTACAATACAAGAAAAGTATTTTCTAGAGAAAACACAAGTTTCAAGACAAATTTTTAAGTCTAGTGGACTCATTGGCATGGAGTAAATGACAAATAGACAGCCAGAACGCTTTTATATTTCTGATTAGCTTTACTTTGTTAGAGCCTTTTATCTTCCAGGTTAAATCTTTCCTTGCAGTTCAAGATCAAATCCCCAGATTCGATCAGAAAAAAATAAGTGTCACGAAGCAGACTATTTCACACTGGTCTAATCTCTGCTGCAAGACCTGCCTGAGCTTCTCACTTGAAGAAAGAGATACAAAGTTCAAACACAAAGCAAAAACCCCCAAACAAATGTACTTTTTTTTTTTTTTACACCTATCCACATTTTTTAGGATAATGAAACAGTTTTTAAAATTAAACTATATCATTATTCCCTGCCAGTCATCATGTAAAGATACAATAGCTGCATTACTGATTGCAAAAAGCAATACAGACCACAAACTCTTCTATCTAATCTAGACCAGTTTCTAGTCCTAAACACATTTCGTTGTGAAACATTGAACTTCTAGCTATGGAATCTCTCACCAATTCTCCATTTGATTTTCTTTACTGGACAAAACAGTTACTACAACCAAAGTATTTAGTACAGAAAAAAAGAAGCAACAAAGTCTTCTTTCAACTCACTTGCTAAGTGAATGAAATAAGAGAATAGCCTAAATGGAGCATAGAGCAAACAAATGATGTCTTTGTCTGGCAGGCTTTGGCAGATATTTGTCAGATAACTGTGGCAAACTTAGAAACTTTACACAGTTGTATCTTCCTCACTCTTGCATGAAAAACAAAGTGTCTGACGATAGTCAAAAGCAGGTCTAAAGAGAGAATTATATAAGCATAAAGGCTGTTCCATTATAAGACATTAAGTATTTTTTGAACATCCTTCCCTTCACACTGAACTAAAAGAGAGGCACCGCTTTCATCAGCTTGACAGATTTTCACACCAGCTGAAGGTACTTAGGCCCTGGTCCCTCGCTGATGCGTGACTGCTCTGCACGTTAAGCGAGAGGAGTCTCCGTTTCCCCTGTGCCCTGATCCCAAAGATCTTGCTGTCCTTCTGCAGCTGCCACCTCTGTACTCTGCTGTTTTCTACTACACATGGGTACGAGGCCCAGGAGGTTTTGGAGATGACAACAAGGATTATTTGCACTCATAAACTGCAATCAAAACATTTGGACGTTGTCCAAACATTTGGAACCTGGTGTGCCACAAACACCTCTTTCCATTCCCTAATATTATTATGTAGGAGAGCTCCATTGGGTGACTCTGTCTTGCTTCAGGGACTACTGTTTGCAAACAAGCATTAGCTGATCTGCACTTGGTCAAGAAGCGACCATCAAATGTTATCTGCAAAAATGAAGGCAATAATTAGCTATGAAACATCTTGTGCTTGTATTCCAAGTGTCACACTTGAAGAGGTGAGGTGACAGAAATGTCAGCTGGTATAAGTTTACGATGCATAAAAGTCTCAGGTGTTTCCTTTTGCTCATGTTTGTTTCTGAGTCAGAGCAAGGTAAGGCAGCAGTAGTTTCATTCAAATCTTACATCAGGAAGAACACGTTCAGAATAGCTGAATGGTTCAGAATAGCTTTACTTGTCCCTTTTCCTCCTTTCCTACCAGGAAAGGACATGCTTGATATTACTATGGTTTTAGATCTGATTTTTTCCCTAGTTTAGAGATAATAGATATAAGCAGGAAAACAACCAACCAACGCTCCCCCCCCAGTCTTGCTCTCTGATCATCTGCACTAAACTGAACCCAACAGATCACTCTGTTTCTTTAAAACAAGGTTTTTAAGAAGAAAACCCCTCTAAACCAGCTGATTAATGGAGAGGGGGAAAAAACCCCAAGCTGGTAGCACTTCACTATCCAGAAGTTCACTTTTGAGTTTTTCCCCCAGCCACAACAACCAGTCTAAGATTTTTCTCTACGTTGTTTATGTTCTGACTTTATTCAGTCTCTCCATATCCATTAGAGGTCACAGAAACTTCGAGATGGAGGACATCCAGAATCTTTAAGTTGGTAACTGCAACAGCTGCTGGATCTATAGTTTAGGAATGGACTGGTAAGGGGTGGTCAAAGAAATGAATCATACCCTAGATTCCAGTGCATAAACTGTGTGCTTGACCGATGTACTGCTAACAGCAGGAAAAGATGATGCAAGCTGTATAAAGTGGGTGCAGGGAGGGAAAAGAGAGCAAAGACAGAACAAAAAATAGTTAGGTGCTGCCACAAACTTACCTATAACACAAAGCCTCATGAACGTGGGCTTCATTTAGAAACCGAATACCAAGATTTATAAACTTACTTTTCCATTAGTGACCTGTGGAACATCTCATCACTAAGTGGTGCTGGTGTACAACAAAAGAGGCAGCCTTGTGCTTCTGTAAAATAGGAAGCAAGGCCACGCTCCTTCTTCATATATCATCAGGCAGTAACAGGATAGAGAGATTGCATTGTATTGAGTCCCAGGTGTCTGTGAAGGTCTCATCATTCCTGGCAGAGCTCACTTAAGGTAAAGTTTTCAATCGGAAATATTAAGGAAGCTTCTAACGTCTCTACAGAGGAACTTTTTTTAGACCAAGGGTGATGTACTCACTCTCCACCCCAAAAAAGAGTACTCAGGCAAATGCTTTAAATTCAGGAATTAGGGATTCTGAGTGATTCAACTTCATGCCCATTCTGGCACTGAACAAGAAGCCCTGATGATGTAGAACCACGCAGCGATGAGGACGCAAGATTGAAAATACAGATACTCATCCATAGCAGAGGGGGGGCAGGTCAGGCTGACCGAGATCCAGAGAGGTAATGAGTACTCTAGAAACACTTTCCTCCTTTTAAGATGATGCCAGATTTCTAAGGTGAACACAGTGTGGTCTGCCTTGAAGCTGACAGCAAGAAAACCCTCATGATCCACTCCCACGTACAAAAAATTGTGTCAGTATGAAGTGCCTGAAGTTTGTGGAGTGTTTCCAGCATGGAGCAGATAAGGCTGCCGGGTGAGGTTGTCACAAATTATTCAGCTTTCAGCCAGGAGGCTGAGGGGAGCTGGCATTGGAAAGAGACCATGACAGCCTGTGGAAGCTCAACACGCTTTTCTAAGCTGATATTGAAAGAAACTGCCATGACAATAAGGATTAAGGAGGCAGCTGATATATTCAGCAGGCATATCTAGGGTGCTAACTAGGCCCCTTCTTTGCTGGGACTACTGAAGGACAGAACAGACCATGTATGGATAAAACACACCATCTTCTCTATCAGCACCATTAACAAGTGCAATCAATAGTTAAAACATCTTGCTACTGACAACCAAAATCCAGATTAAAGCCTGCATTCAGAAATCCACCAACATCTTGACTAAGGAGAAGAAAAAAAAAGAGGCTTTGTATACAAATGGTTCATTTTCTTCTTTATCAGTAGGTGGTGCTCTTTATATTTTATGAGAGGTTACTTCTGAGAAATAGTGCTTGCATGCCCAGGGGTGAAATCTTTTTCCACAGGTCCCTCTTCATCTCCTTAAATTGCCAGACCTTCTTCCCTCTAAACTGCCTGGATAATAATCATATTAGCACTCAATGGGTTCAACCAGGAATTTTAGATTAATCTGCCATGGTAAATAACCAAAGGAGTCAGAGAACATGTTGGATTTCTCTGCCTCTCTGTAAGGCTACCACTCAGAAAATACTAATGTGATCCTTCCTTTGTAAGTGCTGCTGAAGGCGTCTCTCCATGCTTCTGTCTGTGGTCATCCTGGCAGGAACGTGCTGAGTGGCAGAGTGACACCACAGCTGACAAAGCCCAAACACAGTGCTTGTCGGTTCACAGTGTTTAGAGCCAGCATATAAATTGGACCTATCAGAGACACATTAAAACCACCCTGCATGCTTCTGTATCACCACTTACTCCTATTTGGCTACCGGAATCCCAAACACCCCAAACTGTCACATTCAGATAAAATTTCCAAGCGCAGAATGAGGGAGGACACATTCTGGGAAACTCACATGAATACTAGCCCCTCTTCTGATCCCCAGAACAGAGGCATCCATGGTCCAGCCATCAGCAGAACCTGCCATCCTCATCTCTGCAGGCAGGCACAGATACCTCTGTCCTCTGGAAACGGAGCATCTGGGCTTTTGTTCCAATGTACTCTCTGTAGCTCGGGCAGGTGATGGAATATCACACAGTCTTTAAATAGCCTCAGAAGCATGACCAAACAGAATCAATTTCTGGGATAATAGGAGGAAAATAAGTCCAAATATACACACACATAAATCAAGCTTGTTGGCACGCTTACATAAAAGTGCTATAAATAATGCAGTACTGTGTAGGACTCCTTGTCCTTTCCTAGTCACCCTTGAAGTCTATAGCCTTCCACAAGCGGTAGTCATTTTTTCATGTCTTTCTACTGAGTCTGGCTCTAGAAGTTGCTCAAAAGACAATGTGTTGTATGAAGTGACTTGAATTTATTAAAAATTAACCTCTACCACAAATTGCATCCAGCCCATGACAATAACAGTAAGACCGCAAACCACAAACAGTGGCACTGACACCACTGAGGTAGCAATACACTGCAGTGCTTATCAATCAGCTTTCCCACCAGAGGGAAAGAAACCAAAACCAATCCAAACCCTCAAATTGCCCCAAAATCCCAAGGAGGTATACGTTACTTTTACTAACGCCTTAATTCCATAGCAAACCTGGTCGGGCTGTTATTCTTTAGAGGCCCAAGAATGAGTCTTTTCATCTCTGGCAGCGAAGGTAACCCAGAACGAACCATGTGAAGAGAACTAAGACTTCCTCAACAATTAGCTCCTCCACAGCTGCTTCCTTTTTAAACCTAGAAAAGCTCCTACTATTTTTTTTTTTTTTTTGTTGTTGTGGAGCCTGCTCTTTACCCTCGGCAGGAGGTGGAGTATTTCCCCAGAGCAGGTGATGGGGACAAGTAAGTAGCTGGAACATGATCCTCAAGTGGGAAGATTCAACACTTGCACAGATTTTTCCACATAAACAGACATGGTTTATATGTCCATTAGCTGCTTTCAACCTCCTATCCAGCCGCTCCCCAGCACAGTCCTTATGTGAGGACTCACTTTTGCTTTGCAGCAGGCCTCGTCAAGAAGGTCACGTTAGCACCACCATCCAAGGCTCAATGCCTCTGGCTATTTTAAAGCACCACGGCCCACATCATGGGAACTTTTGTTATCTGTCCTTTACTGAAACAACCCAAGTTCTGCCCTCTGTCTTTCTCCCACATCTCTTACTTTATTCCTTACCTCTCCCTCATCTTAAATCTTGCCTCTGTTTTCCCTACAGCATTACCTAGTTGCCCTTTCCAGCAAGACCCATGCTCCCATTCAGTCTTTGATGTAACGGGTTCATCATTAAACTCAGGCATCTATAACCTGAGGAATTTCCTGAGAGCAAAGGCATTCAACTTCAAAACGTGCTGCTGAAAAGCATGCACAGAGACTTAGGAACTTGCTGCCTTGGTCTGCATTTTCACAATTTCTTTCTGAGCTAGAATATTCACCTTGAGAAAATGCTGAATATGCCATGAACATACATACAGCCTTGGTACTCTGTGCACTCTGCTTTCTTGTTTGTCATGCTAACGAAGCAAGACAAACCCCGGTACTTTTCCCCCAACAGAAGCCATCTATCTGATATCCCAGAAAATCCTTTTCTGTACCTTGAACTCCTGTCTCAAAAATGCCACCCTGCTGTGGTAAACTGAATTATGTATCTTCACCTGACATTTACTACACCTATATATTGGTTTGTTTTCACTCCATGCTCTGCTCTCTCAAGATAAGTCACCCTTTGAACAGCGATGGGAGAAGGAGAAAATGGAAACAAAGGAGGATGAGACTATTCACTGGCACTGGGAAAAGACTCTAGCTCCTGCTGAGGGCATGGGACTGGTTCTCTGCTTAAACGCAGAGAGATGAGGACAGAACACAACAGAGCAAGCCTGGAAGGAAAGAGCTTGAAAAGCTCTCCAAATTAACACCGGTGTCAACTGGAAGGATCTGAAGTTCTGGCTGCTCAGTTTATCATCACAGGAAAGCCTTTGCATGGAACAGATGGCTGTATCGACCGTTTCAAAATCCTCTAATTAAGTCGTAGTTTGGGTTAAGATAGCAGAAAAGTCCTTATGCTTGCCAGTAACCACAGACATTGGAAGTAAAGCAGCACAGCTATTGATCCCACTCCAGGATAGCAAACATCTTCATCTCTGAGGCACAGCAAGGCAGCTGCCAGTTAACTGGAAGCCTCAGTGTTCTGTTCAAGGGAGTGAGGGTTACAGCTGATCTGTACAAAATAACCCTCCAATACAGTAATATAGCACCTCTCTGACCAATGAAGAAACTAGTTCACTCTAAGAAGTATTAATTGCATAGGTGACATCTCACTACTTGGCCAGCATTTTCTGAGTTTTAAAGATTTGCATGCCCTCCCCTCCACCTAATAGGAGACATCAGTGACATTCTGCTAAAGGCTCACACATGCAGACAAGTCTCTGTTCTTTCTGCTGTTCGTGCTGTCAAGTCTCTCACACGGGGTAAGACAACCTTGCCCAGCTGTCTCCCACCACATGCTTCACTGTCTTTATAGAGCTTTACCTCCTGAGTCAGTGCAGGAGAGATGCTCCAGCCCTGCACTACACCTAGGGAGGCAGGTCGCGCCAGGAAAGACAGCGCTCAAAATGCAGCCTGCCCATAGCAAACTAACTGGAGTCCCTCACCCACCTCAGCACCAGGATGGTCAAAGGGAAAGGTGTCACATCGGAAAGCAGAGAAAAACAAGGATGGTACTGTAAGTACTGCTTGCCACACATTAGTGAAATTCCTTATAGCAGTGCTCTGCTCCCCTCATTCACTTCTCCAAACTTAAAATTTAGCCTTCTAAATCATCAATACAATATCTTTAATAACATGGGCATCAAAATGGGAAGTACAGGCAGTATTTCATAGTTGCCTTGTCAGACTCTCTACAACCACAGGGAAGTATTACTGAATTGATACTTAAGCCATGTTTTAAAACACAAGCCTGATAAGTAAAGTGAAATCTCCTTTGCTCCAGGAATTTTAGAAGTCCTAGTATAATGCCCTTTCTGAAAACCTGGACACTTTTAGCTTTAAATGCACTAAATCTCCAGATTTCACCTGTGCTTAAATTAGATGTAAATTAATGCTCTCAGCAAGTCATTGGAGGTCTGAACTTGCAAATACGCTAATGTTCAGGGGAAATTCAGAGCCAAGACTCTGGATGTGTACCACAGCTCTGTTCACACAAAGTCACTCCAGTGTGTGTAGGAAATTGTGCATTACTACCGCCACTCAGGGGAAGCGAACCTGCATTCCTCATTTGATGGCACCCTTCCATCATGGCTTTAAACAATGTCCCAGGTATTGCTGCTGGGTAAGAGGTGCATTCTCTATCAGGACTGACTGCAAAACATCCTGTGTGTGATGCACGGCATTCTTCATTGATTTCACTTTATTAAGTGTTCTGATGTGTTTCAAGGATAGACAGTCCTGTAAGAAGTCTTTTATATCAAGCTTTAAAAAGCACTTCAATACAAATTCATTTCTGTATAGCTTCTCTCTGGATTTCAGCATTGCCTGAGCTGAGCGGATGGGCACATTAACATAGAGTTCCATTATATGATAGCAGGGAATAAAAGTTAGCATCAAGTGGTAGCATTAGCGTATGAATCACGCAAAATTATACATGTTTAACCAGTGAAATAGAAACCTTTGTGAGCTACAAATGGCCTCAGTCAGAGGTCTTTTCTCTCAATTAAAAAGAAAAAGCTATCAACTGTTTCTTTAACAGAACCTCCTTTGCCTATAGCTGTGGAGAAAGCAACTCTGGGGTTTGCATGACAATCAAATGCTGCATGATTTTTCAACAGTGTTATCAGCGCAAAATGTATCCTGGATGTTAATAACATTTAAAAGAAAAGCAGTCTTATATATATATGGAGAATATTCCAGCTTTTCTTTGCACTCTGCAGTTTTGTTACTGCTACTGAGTTGTACCACAACTCCAGGAAAACTGGTGCCAGGCAAGTCAGAACCTGCCATCTCTGTGTGATTAATGACCCTCTGTGAACCGTCTCACGATGTAAAGTCATGATGTGTGTGTTTCAAACGCAGAATAAAACCATTCAGTAGGAGGAAGCCGCAAACCAGAATGGTCAGCCTTTACCACAGCTTTTTTTTCTCCCCAAGTAGCTGCAATACAAAGGTCGTGACTAAAACAGAGAATGGTTTCCAAGAATGACAGAAAATAATTTACACTCTTTATCATGGTGCTATAACTCCTAAAATAAAGTTTCACTTCAAGTAAAGGGTAGAGTGAGGTATAAAATGGATTCTTTATCCGGGATGCTTGTCTCCCAGCAGATGACCAGCTTTGAGCATGCACTTAGTCATGTACAGAGAAGAAGAAAGATTCAGTGCACAAAGACCAAATAGTAACACTAACACACCTTTCCCTTGCTTGCCTCACTTCATTTTTAAGCTTCAGGGGTGCTGGTACTTCTCCCCCCCCCCCCTC
>VXBO01014219.1:423233-444861 GCA_013400135.1 Rhinoptilus africanus
GGGGGGGGAGCCAATTTTGTCTCATCTTTGACAAATTTGCAGACAGAAAAGACAGGAAACAACCCATTTTGTGCTCCAGATCATCATCATAAATCTAATAGTGACCTAAGTAATTAATCTGCTTCTATGAATGATGAGCTGATAACATCACATCCAGTTCTTGCCAGGTAGGCAAGATAGATATAGATACCAGACAGGTATCTATATGCCCCACGTTGTTTTCCTTTTTGGTAGGAAAACCTGTTAGAAGTGTGATATCTTCCTATTATCCTTCGTGATGGATTCTCTGAACAAAATACATTAGAACAAGAAGGAACAAAACTTAGTACTACTTCTACCTATTCTTATGCTGTTGGGAGGAAAACCACTTATTTCTAGCCCTGAATTGTTAAATCTGGCCCCTTTCCCTAAAGGTAGTGAACATGATTATCTTCACTCCTTTGAGCTGCAATAACATTGAATTGCATAAATTCATCCACAAAAGATTAGAATGTCTGGAGTTTTTTTGATTGTTTGGTTATTTTTTTGTTTGCTTCCCCCTCTATCTCGCCCCCCCGCCCCAGTTGCAGTGTAGCGAACCCTGCAAAGAGAAAACTTAAGAACAAGTGACAAAAAAGTCTATTTATTCCTATGCCTCATCTCTGTTGGTGGAGAAAGTTGCCAATAGGTTTAAAAAGGAGAAAAAGCACAATTAACTATATCTTTACAAAGTCTTTGGTTGGCCTGTATTTTGTTGTGTGAATATAGTACCTTTAGTTTACAACAGTGTAAAACATACTAAGAGGAGGCAAGTAATCCCACCTCTAAAGTCAGAAAAGTAAAAACAGCATGCAGATGAAGTAAATTACCTAAAGTAGATGTGCTACTTGGATGCAACTCCAAGTTTGTCCCTGTTTCCAAACAGAAATGAAAGAACAGCAGAATAGGAATGTATCATTAATGCTAGGAGATTCTGGTATTAGACGTTCAAAATACAGTCATTTTTACAATGAATATAGTGCCTCCCCCATTCACACATCCCAATTTTTTCTAAAAATGAAATAAGGATTGTTGTCCTTCCCATGAAACCTTTGGCTCTACAATGAACTCTTCTTTCACAGGGGAGGACATTATATTTAAAATGTCTTCAATATGATTTCTTACGAACAAAGTACTATCACTCTTAGGTTTTTCCCATCATAGATAGAGAAAGACCTGACGGAATTTGAGTTTGTCTTATTAGAATCATAGTGTACTATTCCCAGGGGCCTGATTTTCATTAGGAATTTTTTTTTTCAAAGATATAACAAAACTTTTTTTAAATACTCATTTTGACGGCAGTTGAGTCTGAATGACCCTAAACACAGTGCTACGAGTTCTTTGGAATAAATATGTAGTATGTAAACCAGAAAAATTAAAAATATGGTTTTGGGACCTTTGACACTAGATGATTTGAATGAGAATAGAAATTAGAAAACAGAATAAATAACACTAATTCAGAACAGATTACAATTAGTCTAAAAGACTTTCTGTTTATTTCCTAGTCTCCATCCACAGTCACTTCATCTTCTTTTCGCCCTTAGCAAAACCAGTTAGTTGTCACAGGTTGCACTGACACCTGCTATTATACATGTAGGGACAGCAGTGTAGTTGTCTGAGGAGACAGATTGTTCCTCACACAGATATTCATCTTTCTTTCAACTGCTGCTGTTGTCAAAGTGGTAAATACTTAAATAATGCAGTTATAGATGTAGATAGTTAGTATATTAGCAACAACTACAATGGTAGTACAAGAACACCTGGGAAAAAGCTGAGAGTTGTGTATCTGTAAAGCTGAGTTATAAAATCAAAATCTTTCATTTTTTTGTACTTGGACAGTAAAACTGACTAGAAGCTGACTTTAGAAAAGCATAGAGCACTCAGAGCGATACTCATATGTCTCTGATTAAAGCCTTTACTACGGTTTTATGGGGTAAATGAAAGGTGCTGTTGTTTCTGAAATATAAGTACTGTTTTCTGAGAAACAAATACCTCATATTGCAAAGACACAAAAAAACCATACTGAAGCCACAGGTATGTTTGTATGCATTCTACTGAAACACAAGCAGATGTTTAAGTTAGAGCTGTGGAAAATAAATTTAAAAATAAACTAAGTAGTGTTCAACTGGGAAAAAATTGAAATGCTTTTTTATCTTCTCACATCCATGCAGTTTTCTAAACCATGATTAAGAAGGAGCTATAGATTGTGAGGTTTAAAAAATTGGTATGTTTTATCAGAAATCCAAGTTTCATGCCTTTTGTTTCTCTAGAATATTTTAAAGTCCTATAGAAGCGGGGTTGCTCAAATACTGTAGAAGTTAAACGTGAAACTGAAAAGGAGAACAACATTTTCCCAACCTTTACTATTTTCCAGGTAATAACTCCAATTTAAATCACAAGCTGAAACACAAAAAAAGCAATTGTCATCAAAAATTTGGTTACTTCCTCTGCTTCACTTAAGGGCTGAAAATACTCAATTTAAAACTAAGAGTTCTCCTCCTGCTCTGGAAACATCAGGGAAAAACAGGATTCCTAAATCAGAAAGATAAATGACAGCATTCAATATCAAGAAAAAAGTACAAACTCAGGTTCCAGCTCTGCTTGAGGTATCTACTCACTCTTTTTATTCTATCATGGTAGGGCTGAAGTTTCTATCCGTTATGTGTACTTCCCTTCTTTTAGGCCACAATACTGCTTTTGCTCCCTGGAAAAAAAAAAAAAAAAGTAGGAAAATAAATATGAAATAAATATAAGAAAAATGGGAAGGAATCACTTCAGAAAAGATAAAAGGACAGGTGAAGAAAGAATGACTCTGATTATTCAGACAATACATTGAGACTTAATAGGTCTTGACTTTGACATAGACTTGTAGTTTTGGACAGGTTGTGTGGAATGCAAATGTTGTTGAGTGATTAATTGTAGAGTAACCAGATTCCAAACACTGGTGGTTCTTGATGTGGCATCTTCTCAAGGTGAGATCTCCCTTTCTTTTAATTCCTACTCTGACAAATTGGAATAATATATAGCTGCTTCATGGTGGTGGTGTCTCTCCTCATGAATCTCATTTCAAAAACATGTCTCTCAATCTGAAAAGTAGTATTGGGGTGATGGAGAACCCTCAAAAACCTTTGGCAGAACTCAGGCAGGAGAAAAGAAAGGAATGGAAATTGGATATTTAGTTTAAAAGGAAGGCTAAATGGCCACTGGAATTATCATGGGCAAACCCCAGTTACAAATCTGTCAGACGGTTACAGCTTATTTGCTGTGTTTTGTTCCTTTTAAAAGAGAGGTCTGATAAGGAAGGAAACCTGCATCATAGAAGCCCACGTGATTTGTGATTTCTTACTACCAAGGATTATCTTATCTCATTTCATCATCAACAAAACATCTGTGGCTTGGAATAAAACACAACTAAAAGAGCTTTGGCAACACCAGCACAGTTAGGGAAGAAAGCCTGTTGTTTTGCCTAAAAAAACCTTAGGCGGTTCCTAAGGTGAGCTGGAGCTGGTCAGTCAAGGAACAAAGCTCTGTCTTCTCAGCAGGAGCCAATGCACTGTCCCCCCACCCTGCCCGGCCAGCAACATGGGAGTGTGTATCCCCCTACTCCTTTCCTCAGCTTTCCTTTAAGAAGGAAACAAAACAGCATCCTCCTCAAGGAATCCAGCTACATCAAAACCAAACAAGAGCATTATGGACCTGCTCGAATCTCACTCTCTCCCTTGACTGCTCTGCTCTGGCTAGACCTTTTTTGTGGAGTTCATGAGGTTTTTGGATGAGGCTTTATTTCAAACACTCCACATGAAACATGCCTCTAGGGAAAGTGAAAAATCCAGATTCAAGATCCTTTCACTCATGTATTTGGCTTAACATTTCTTCTGTCAAGGAAGAGTTTCACAGGCTATTTGCAGCAACACTGATTGTTTTGGCCATTAGACCATAACAGGCTGGTTTTCTTCAGCTTGGTTTGCGATGCAAAATTTGTATGAGCTAGGTTAATCAAAGAACTCATTAAATGACAAAATAAGTTTGGGGTGTGTTGTTTCCTTCCTGTGTTTTGGAATCCAAGGAGAGGCAAGTTCAGTGCAAAGGGAAGCTTTCTTCAATTAAGTTGCCTGCCTTTTACCAAGTGATTCTTCAGGAGCTGTTTGGGCTTTTCTCTGCAGGAGTTCAGGGGGGTTCACTGGTTCCCAGCTACTGCTCATCCTTTGCCACTACATCCTCTGCATTCTCAGGAAGGAGAGTGAGGACATGAATAAAGTAAGGGGTTTTAATAGGAGATGTAAGAAAACACATAGCCAACCTTTGAAATTTGTTGCAGGGATTGTTATAACGTGATGGACATTTCCAGTGAAGCAGGTTGTTTCGACTGAACGTTCATGAACTCTAGAATTTAGCCAAAAATTTACTGCAAATAGTAAGTTAAAGACAATTACAAAAATAATTTCAAAGCTATTCACTAAAATGACTTTTTCTTTAGCAATTTCCGATTTTTACTGCATCTTACAGGCAAACCAATAGCTCAACCTTTGGCTGAATTCCTATAAAACAGTAGTACTGCTAACAGTTTATTGATGTTGCTTTCTTATTATTTAGCATCTACTTTTGATATTAATTATTTAGCTTGTATAGCAATGGCTGTCACAGAGTAAACAACAAAACAGCAACTTGAATCGAAGAAAGCAAAAATCAACCAACCACAAAGAATACAGTAAAACTGTGAGACAACACAAATGATAAAATTATTTTCTTTCAGTTACAGAAATGAACTGCCATTTTTCTGTCTGGGGAATTTTGGCCTTTGTGAGTTTGGCTCTGGTTGTTTCCTTGATACTGAACATTTCGCACTATATGAAAAAGAAGCAAGGTGAGTATTGTTGTCTCTCTGGAGGGAGTGGAGTTTGAGTCTTTAAAGTGTCTGTAGAGAGAGGCAACACTGCCGAGAGATTTCAAGGCAACAAACTGATTCTTTTGAATCCTAAAATTATGTTTTGGAAAGAGTGATTCTGGTACAGAGGATGTAACTCAAAATTTTTTAGAAGATTCACGTATGATTTTATATAAAATGATTGCTAGCTGCCCTGACTGCTGCTAAAAACTACCAAAATCCATTCTCTGAATACAAACTAATAGAACATGTACATAGTGAAGAATTTAATTCTGGCTAAATTTTTATTTTTAAAGTATATTTAAACATCTGTAATTTCCCTTTCTAAACTGTATTTTTAATCTAACTGGTTATTATTTGTATTTAATTTTAAAAATATTTTAAGTAGCCGCACTAATACGAAATACATTTGAGAAAAATTTCTCCTCCCCAAATTCCTGAGTGCTTATTTGAATTTCAGTTTTCCTACACATTTTATGCTTAATCAATTTATTTTGGAAAAAAAGTTCAAATTGCTTTTCATCATGGGATCCTTATGTAGCTCTTAAACCAATGTGTCACTCTCAATAAGGAACTAATTTATTTAATTTATGTAAGAGGGTGACTACAGTCGTACTCTGGTTTTGGTTAAAATCAACTATGACTTTTTAAAGAAAATTGATTATGCCAGCACAACCTCTCTGATGCATACAAGTCTATAGTTATTAAGTTATACAATCCTCACCACTGCCATTCAGAGGAAAACTGCCTTTTCACAGGGAAAACTGCACCCGTGCTACATTTGTATGGATGGGCGAGCAAACATTGGTGGATTCAACCGCATTAAGTACATATACATACACAATCTACATAAACAGAATGCCTATGCTTATAAATGGAACTCACCAAGAGAATAAGTATGACTACAGGATATTAAAAGAGCTGCCAGAGTGTTGTGGGATGGAGGGGTGTAGCTTTTTGGGTTATTTTGTCTTTTAGTGCTACTAGGCAGATATTTCCATGATGAAAAATCACAGCCATTTATAAAACTAGCAAAGTTTTGGTCAGGCTGGCTGATGCTGCATTGCCGATGGAATCAAAGCTTACCATGGTAGATTCTGGAGTCCTGGAACAGAGGACAGAAAGTCAGGCATTCCTGAGTTAATAATCAAGCTCTAGCAATAAATCGTTTTGTGGCCACTGCCTCTCTGCTTCAGTTTCTTCATCTGTGTGGATCACAGGATATCTGTCTTTCAGAGACATAAGAAACAGAACTAGTAAAATAAATGAACCCTTTATCTTGCAATATAAACATATGCACCTCCCTAGGCAGAGAAAAAGATGAGGTAGAAGCAGAAGGAGGAGGAAACAAGGAATTAATTGCATGTGTTACAATACATTTTTGGGGTCATGTGAAGTAACATAGACTTTGCAGCCACAGCACAGAGTTATAACACAAACATTTCTTGTATTAGTCAAAAGTATTTCAGAAAAGCAGTGGGACAACCGAAGGTCCTGAGAGCCAAGAGCTTTCAATTTTACTCTCTACAGTGAAATCAAAAGCTCTGCAGTTAAAACAATTATCTGAAATGTTCTAAAATAGCATGTTTCATTTTCTCTTAACATTATTTTTTTAAACAAATTTTCCAGCTAAAAGGTATAAAGACTATGAAGACAACAGTCCAAGGTAAGTTGGATAAAAGAGTTTCTTTCTGGCAAGGGTGAAATAAGGAATAAATAATGACAGATGGCTTTGGAGGGATGGCATAGAGGAAAATCCAATATCTCATGCAGCCTGCCTGGAAGTGTTGGAGAGCAGGATGGTTGTGGAAAAAAAGTTTTCCAAAGAAAAAGGGAAAAAAAAATTCATGTGGGAAAGACGTACTCCAGTCCTTTTATCAACAATGAAATAATTGCATGCTAAATGATCATTTTATATACTGAAGGAAGTGCAAGATATTGAGCTAAAACACTATTTATTATCAAACTCATTAAATCTATAATAATGAAAAAGAACTCTCAGAAAACAATGATAATTTATAGTCTGATATTTAATGCTTGTGGAGCAATAATTTATATGTATTTAGGTTTAATGGACTTCCTTTAGACATGATATTCAAAAGCAATAGAACAGAGTCTGTTTATAGCTGCTGTACACCTCATGATCTGTTACGAGGCTGTTTCTCTTATTCCACATCTAAAAAGCCCAGCAAAACTTTAGAAAACAGAGATGGAAAGAGCACCATCTCCACTCAAATATAAAAGGCCCTTGAAACAAAAATATAAAAGCCTTAACCTGTTGCCCCAAACCAATCCTAATTACAAATTTAGCTGAAGCTAGGAAGTCTGTGTTTGTCTATTACTGCCTGTTCAGCTGAAACATACCACTCTAAAAGTGGTGTTAGATTGCATTACCTCATTCCCTTGACAAGGCATGGTACAGGGATACAACAGCAACAATGTTACACAGCGCTTCCCACTAACAATTCCCACTTTTACAAACAAGCTTAAAAACATTTTCAAGCAACACCAGGTAATGAAACACAGGATACCATTAAATATCCAAAGTTGAACTTTGCTTTGGTCTTCTCTAGTTGTGTCGATACAGGTTCTTTAGTTGAATCATGACTGGACTTTTTAAGAGCACCTCCTCAAAAGACTCATTTGGTCTTTAGTTTGTAGTGCAAACTGGTCTCAGAGGGCATGAACTGTGTTCCTTTCAGTGATCATTAGTATTTCTAGAACTATATCAAACAGTAGCTTAGTACTCTTGAGATTAGCTTTATACTTACCTGAATTACAGGAAAAAAAAGGGTTCAATTCTTGGCCAGATAACAAATTTCTCTCCAGAATATAGACATTGCCATTTCTTCTTCTTCTGCAAAACTAGTATTTCTGTACCCTCCCTGCCCCCTGCCATATAGTGGGGTCCTAAATAAAGCATATTCTGTGAATTAAAGGTATTTTTCCACTCCCTTTCTAGCAATGATGACTATTACACAGAAGATGACCCAGTTTACGGCAATCTCAATCAAGATATTTTAGGTAAGCTTCACTTTAAGAACGCATCTCTTCAGGGGCTTTAATAAACGTGTGGTTAAAAGCTGACTGACTGACAGTTTCTGTGTTTCTCAAATAGCAGACTTGAGAATTTGTCCCTTTTCAATTGCTGTATTAAAACCTACTTGGGATAGAGCTGTAAACCATCACACTGCACTGCTCTCTGTAAGACCAGATCACATACTGAATTTGGCTTCTTATGGTCCAAATGGTCTCGTTCAGCCCAGTATCTCAAAACCAAGAGCTTTTCTACGTATAAAGGGGCACCAATTGAAATAACAGCTTGATCCACGCATGTTAAAGCAATCTAAGACACGTATCACTCACTGCCCGAAGTCAATGTTCCCACAGAAGCTGGCAGAAGCAAACACATACCAGCTCTCTGCCACAGCTATCCACAGATCACCAGTGACGTTAACAAATATGCTGAAAGAAGCCCAGTGGCTGAACGGTGGGCAGAAATAGCTTTTCTCTGCTTTACTGGGCTGAAGTGAATAACCCTTGGCAGAGATACCACAACTAAAGGCAGTAACATCATATCACTGCAGCTAGAGCTAGATATACGGAGGGTATGTCTCTCGAAGCCCTTATGGTATTAAAGCAGTATTTAAGTAGCATGAACACAACTTTTTTGGTAGCCTTGTCTGGGGTTAAGCAAAACTGAACTAAAGTACTTGAACTGAGGGGGGAAAAAAGACCCCAACTTTTTCATATGCAGTTTGCATGAATTAAACTAAGCCAACACTCAAGGACGTTGACACTACAAAGGCCTGAAAACTGTAAGTTTACTGTAAGTAATCTGTTTTACTCATGGCTACAATGAGATATGTCATGGGAAAATAACTTGCACGGAATTTACAGAAAACTGAAAGTAGAGTCAGGAATAGAATTTAATCACCAGCTGCTGCAGCTCACAGCCTGTTTCTCAGCCAGAGAAAAGATTGCCTACGCTGAAAAATCCATCAGTATGTGGTTACCCTCTAATTGCAAGATGTCCTCCTAGCAGTCTAAAATCATGCCCAACTAAACAATAATGAGAAAATTCCCGTCCATATGAACAGAAAATGATTTTCATTTTCACAGTACGTGTGTCTGAATTTCTTAGCTATTTGCCTCTCTATAAATAGAGGGAGAGATCTGGGTGTGATTTCAAAACAAAATAAAGTTCTACCAAAGTAAACTGGAGGGACTTCATTCTGTAAGAGGGAGGATCTGTTGTTCTGATCTTTTAAGACTCAGTAGTGTGTCTTAACTAACACACTTTTCTACTTTGATAAATTACAGAGGAATGTTGTTACGAGCAGATGAAGTCCCAGCCTCAAAGGCCAGTTAACCAACTACAGGTATATTTAATTTTAATTCTGGATTTCTGAATTAGGGTAATGTGGTCTGTCTCGTTTTCATTTTGTGTTTATCCCATGACAATATATAATAAAAATCTTCTCGCTGCTCATCACAAAAATTGCCATGCATTAGTGTCTCAGTTCATCAGGGAATTTAAGAACAGACTTGACCTCTCATTCAATCTGGGTCACTAGTGAGGGAGAGGGAGAATTACAGACAGCTCATTTCCATTCATATGGCATGAAAAAGCTCAGGTCACAGGCATGCAGATCAGGCTGAATTAAACCTGCATCCACCTCCCTAGCCTATGTAAAGAATTAATTTAGTTTATTTTGAACATCAACCAACCGAAAACACAAGCTGCGACACATGATAATCATGAGCCTGACTGGCGCTCTCCTGCCCAGCACAAAATGTATATGCCTTAACAAACGAAAGAAGACTTTTTCTATTGATATGTATTTTGTTGAGATACTTGGATGACTAAAAGCATGCAAGCTTCAAGTGAAATCTGTCTGTAATTGAAGCATTCCTAGTATCAGTTTCCCGAGTTGATTTCCAGGTTTTTCAGACGGACCCATTTCTGGTCTCTCTCAGGACACTTCCAGGGGGTAGAAGTACCCTTTTTTTATCTAGACATTTGTTTTCATTAACTTCCCGTAAACAGAATAATCTATGAAAATTCCATTGTCAAAAGTGCTGGACAATTTGGCTTGAAGAACACCGAGAGAGACAGGGAAAGACATACAAAACACACATTTTGCACTGGAAATTAGATTAGATATACAGACAGGAATCATCCATCTTTGGTTTTCTGCACAGACAAAGCCTGTTAAAAATGTTATTGCTAATAATTGGACTCTAATGAAAAAAAAAAAAAAGTAAGTGGGAAGAAAACCAGATCAAATAATGTCTTGCATCCCAAAGAACTTGGACTGATTATGTAAGCCACCCTCATTCCCAGAGAGAATCTTTCCAATAATACCTTGATGAATTTTTTCTTACTGCCACCATCCTAAGAACACGAATCATTTACCATGAGGTTATGTTGGTCTGCTTTCTGTAGTGCCACAGCTTAATCATTTGTATTTTTAATGAGTTCATTTGCAGCTGGTTTGGATAAGCTTCAGCCACTATCATGTTTACGGCATGACATACTCAAAGTCTTGGATGCAATTTTAAAGCAAGTGTAACTACTGAATGTTAATTGTACAGGGAATTTCCTTCTAGGTGGAGCCTGCCAGTCAGATGTGTTATGCCTCGCTTGATCACAGTGTCAAGGGAAAACGCAGAAAACCAAGGAGAAAGACAGACCCTTCGTTACAGGGGGATGGAGAAGACAGATCATCTAACCCCAACACAATGGCTCCCAAAGTCAGCATTTACCTGAATAGCGAGCAGCTGGCTGCTGAAAACACAGCAGGAGAAGCCATTCATGACGATCCCATCAGATTAATGGGTTTGATTCATACTACAAAAGGAGAAAACATTTGAAGAAGCTTCACCAACCAAATATGTAATCATAAAGCGAGACCTGCTTGTTCATTCTGGAGGAATAGTGAATGATTAGAGGTAATATCCTGGCAAAATGACATACCGAACAGTGGTATAAAATGGGTAAGTGTTCCAAAGTGTTATGGAATAAACAAGAAATAAGATCCAGACTGCCGCTTTGAAGGACCTGCCCTTCTGAAGACGTTTTGAAAGGGAGTTGTAGAAGCTGGTATCTCAGCATTCACATCGTATTGATTCCAGTAAAAATTAATCCTTTGTTTAAAACAGCCATCAACTTTCAAATGGTCCCAAAAGACCCAATCTGTTCTCTGTAGAACTCTAGCAGAGCATAACTATACTTCTGTATAGGTTTTAACAATACTTTTGGAAGGAAATTGTGTTTCATAGTTGTGCATATAATGATTTAGTTGTTTTCCCAATTAAAAACTGATCTGCTGTTCAACATTTTGTACTTTCCCACTGTGACTGGGCTATGGTAATAACACAATACATCTAAAGCTAATTGGAGAATAATTTAACAGCTTGTTTAAAGCAGCAACGGCACATCTTGCAAGATTTAACAATATCCTTATATATCTTTAGTTTCCTTCTGTGAGCCATACGGAAACACATCTCAAATCTCAACTCCTCTGCTAACGTAACATTGTATCCAGCCATATTCAAGCCTCCACAAAGATATTGTGGAATAATCTGTAACAATAAATCTCCTAGGGAGGAATGCTTGAATTCCTACCAGGTTTTACATTGCCATTGTCACCAACTATTTTACAAAAGTAGAAAGAGCTTGTTATTTCCCCAAGTAATTCACATACTGTGGGCACATTCATCTTGAGACTTTAAACTCGTCAGATGGTAAGCTTTTGAAGAGTGGGGATTTATTTTTATATTCTGGGAGTCATGAAGTAGTAGTAGCAGGAAACAGTAAGGCATGTTGGTGTAATATGCCCGCCTCTATGTGTCAGACACTTCTGCCTTCTCAAAAAAAAAAAAATTAAAAAAGGATATTAATGCCTTTACACGCAGAGCACAGTGCCAAGGAGCTTGAAACTCCTGAGCGCATACAGAGCCCTGCAATGTTTCAGGCCCTGAAGGAGGTAACCTTGAAAGCAGTTACAAATGCCAAACGCCCATAGTACAAAGAGCCAACACCTCCTCTAAAAGCAGAAGTGTCCGGAGATGGGACAACTTTATAGAGGGAAAAAAACCAACCCCAATGTAAAAGAAACAGTTCTTCGACAGCCTGGTTCGTGTTTAGTTTAGCTGATAGTTAGTGAGTCTCTTTAACGCGCCTTAACTTGTGTGCTTGGCCAAAAGGGAAAGGGGCAAGCCCTGCAGCCAGAGCTGCCCAGCGTCACTGCCTGTCTCCTGCCAGCGCCCGCTTCTGTGCGCGGAAATCAAGTCAGTATCTCTTTGGCTGTTCCCCCGCAGAAACAAGGCAGGGCTGAATTAAAGTCACTGCGTTATCATTGTCTTAGAGCAACTCCCATCAGCTAAGCAAAAACAAATACTGTGGAAGAATCGATAAGAAGCACTTCCATGGAGAACCATATTAAGCAACGACCCTGACTAAGATCCTAAGGAGGGAAAGGAGGAAGGAAAATACAAAGCCAAGGATCCAAAGCTAAACTCCGAGGTATCAGCGCATGAAGTGCCAACCTAATTTGATCAGATTGGAAAGTTATTATACTTCGTTCCTTAGTAGGAAAAAACCAAGTAATAAAATACATATCAACATACTCTTCCTTAGACTCACATATCAAAACTGTTTGAATAGCATTAATATGAGGAATATTTATATAAATTATTTCAATTTCGCTGGCACCAAATCAGTTGCAATACTCGGCCCTCTGAGATGGTTAAAAGAAAAAGCTTTCCTAAACAATCTCTCAAGAAAATAAGTGCAGGCCTAAGAAACTATACGTTACTGTTTTCCAACATGCACATGAAACAAGGGATGCTGTATTTTGTTTTAACACATTCCATGTACAGTTTGTGCAAGAGTTGCTGTTTCCCAATTTTCTCACAGCATTTGCACTCCGATTATGCCTTTCCCCTAAAAAGTCCAAAGACAAAGAACTTCTACGAGTTACCTAAATTCAACCTGTCATTTCGGCCTGATCATTAACGTAATGGAAATGAAGTACACATTTCTCTCACTGAGCGTACATGTAATGGTAAGTCCACCTCATGGGACTTAGGTACATCCAGTCTTCCTTGTTTAGTCCAACTATTCATTTACGTCAATTATCAGCAGTTGCTTTCCTTTGCAGCATAGCTTGCTAAAAGAGCAGGGCACTTCTGTAAACCTTCTCCTTCAGTAGGTACTTCCTTTCCACATTTAATCTTTGCTTCCCTTAAATTATGCACTGCTGCTCTCACAGGGTCTGCTTCAGGATCATCTTTAACGGCCTACCGACTGTTTCTGATGCTGCCATAGTCCACATTTAGCTTTATTCCTCCAGCTCTTTACCCTATGTCTGCTTAAATAAGAAAATTAAGTACCTACTTTATTTTTTTAATGACTTTTTGGGGTAGTTTTCAAAAGACTACTGAATTCTTACATGAAAGAGCGTGTTCAATATTGCTCCATCTTCAAGCCATTGGAGAAAGACCTACATAAACTATCGTATATTAGTTAAATTCTTTATGTAGAAAGAAAGTTTCAACTAATTACAACAAAATAAGGAAAGGAGGTGCTAGGTCTGGGTCTATACTGCCTTAGTAAGCTAGCCTGTTTTGCCACTGTTCTTCGCAAAAATTTTGAAGCAGAGGGAAGCAGCGTGAAGCCATTTTTATTAACACTGAGCTTAGCATTCAAGTATCAGTTCAATGGAAGAAAGAGTACACAGGAAGAAATACAGTGGAAGCAGTAAAACTCTTTGGAAGCGAAGAAGAACAGAGCTCAAAACAGAAGAGACATCAATTAGCAACACAAACTCTTCCTAAGCGTTAGACAGGGATGCTCCAGTAGCCATCAAAGCATCTGTCAGCCGCTGCAGATGCATCCGTGGAAACAGTATTGCTAGGAAAAACACCACAGACTTCTGGCTATATCACACTGAAGAGCCTGCTGGCTCTGGTGGATGTTGGAGGATCAAACTCTAAAAATAATTGTGTAACTTTCTCGCATTGTTTGCTACTGCTAACATCAAGCAGGTGGCACTGGGGTGAGCTTACTTTCCAACACCTCAAGGTTTTTCAAGAACTACCACTTCAAATTCTTTTAAAGTAATTTTCTTGGAGACAATGAACAATTGCTGTGTTGTTTAAATAAACTTACCTTCCTGCCCGGGTAAGCCTGCATTCCCGGGTTGCTGTGTAGAAGTCATATCCAGCGTCAGAACACATCCAAAACTCAATTCCAGGTTGCCCTTAAGTTACATTAGAACACAAAACATTAATGGATTTATGTAATCTCTCAGTACTGGTGTACCAAGAAATACTGGGAAATAATTGCCTCACCAAATCCAAGGGGAAGATAGTTCATAAAGCATATTCCCTATATTCCCATTCATCCATGTCTGGAATAGGAAGTAAAATGAACCAATAAAGCACTTCTAAAACACAATCTTTTGTTGGTGTTGTTGAAAGAAACATAATACACACGCGATGAAGGATAGAACGTGTGTGGGTATATTGCAGAAGTTCAGTCTTACTGCAGAGTAAACCTCAGAGAAGCTGGCTCCTTGTTCCATTCAAGAACAACATTAAGATAGGTAGATCTTAGTTTTTAAGAGCTAAAAATAACATAAAACACTCCCACCTGCCCAGAAATGAAGTGAAAGGAAAATGTTGGGTTTATTTAATTTTTTGCCCTTTCTGGAGCTGAGAAAGCTGACAAGGGGCAATGCTGATAAAACGATGTACTTGACCTGACACCGGTAAACCAATCTCCTTGCCAAGAAAGAACCCAGCAATGAGAACCTGCGGGACCCTGCCACGTCACTCTCATGTGTTTGCTGTAGGTACGCAAACTCCCGCTGAGAATTCACATACCTGAAATAAAACGTTGAAAGCAGGCGTTTGTTCACAATAGCTTTTTATTTAGAATATATATTGTGTCACACAGAATTTTGTCAGAACACATAACATATCAAATACAATTAAAATTATAAAATTTTATTAACAGTCAGCTTTGGTGAGCGACTTAGAAAATTTAACATTAAAATGTAATTGCAGGCGTATTACAAGTCGCAACCTATAATACTGCACTTGGATCATCCAGCCCAGTTTAGATTTTTTTAATTTAATACTGTTAGATCTATAAAGCATGAATAGGCAGGAATGCAGCAGAAAGAGCTCGTTACTTATTACTAATGCGTTAAGAATCAAAGCTTATCAGCACATTAAAAGTTAACACAGATCACGTTCTGTTATTATAAACACTACTAAATAGGTAATTTAAACTTGGCCGTAGAAAGGAACACTGATTTCCTGCAATACTTGATGAAGCCAAAGGAGTAAGAAGTGCCCTGTCAGAAGGGACAAATCAGTTCCTGAAGTTATATACTACAGGGAAGTATAAGTCAGGACTAATTGTATATTACATATGTATATATATAAAACACATCCTTGATTCTTGGAAGAGGAAAGGAAACCGAAACAAAACCAAACTTTAAAAATCAATGTTTTCTCTGTAGCTGTTCACGAGTGCTTCTTGGTGAGCTTTGACCAGGAAGTCATCCAAGGAATTGCTAGGATTTTGGTCTTTCTCATCAGTGTAACTTAGTTTTCTGGATACTCTAGAGAAAAGAATTGTTTAGACGATAAAGTAAATTACACAAAAATACCATGCTTACTGAAACTCCGATGAACAGAACGAATCTGAAACTAATCACCAAAAAACGCTATCTGAACATCTTGACTTTGATCAGCGGCAGAACTCCTTGTCTGCATTGCTTTGTGCTTTCAGCAGGGGGAAACTACAGAAATATCTATTAACTTGGAGATGTAATCTTTGAATGTATTCACAAATAGCTAAACACGGAAGATAAAAGTGAGAACACAATTATTTCCTGGCATATTACTTAAGAAATGGTATAATTTTTTTAACATTTATTTTAAACTACTTTGGTTTATATCTGGCAACTAAGTCTAGCACTATAGCTGTAGGACAACACTCACAGGGCTGGAGAAAAGTTTATTAGTTATGAACATTTCCTTTTCTGAAATCTCATTCATAAACACCTTCTAAAGGCAATCAAGTTACAGACAGGAAGACAATATTCCTTTTCTTTCCACAACTATTCGTTACAATAAAAAGCATTTTGCCATGTGGCTTAGGCATAAAACTAAAGGGCCCTGAAGTCATTAAAGAAGAGCTTCACTCCTGGGAGCCACAGAAGGCTGAGAACATCACACCACAGGCCTAAGAGAGCTAGCCAGCTGACAGTCCATTTTGGCTACAAATCAGTAAACGTGCATTTGTGTAATTAAGGAAAAAAGAAATAGATCTGATTCCAGATGGCTTGGCAAGAAAGCACTCCACATTCCTGATTTCCTACTCTTTCTCAAAGTTCTCCACTTACAAGCATAAATGAAAGAAAAACCATTCCTTCCTTCAGAACAATTACTAATCTCATAAGGGAGGGCTATTTTGCATGGAGTCAGGAAAAATAAGTGAGGGGAAAAAAAAAAAAGAGGGAATCCAAGAACTGAGCAGAAATTTACTCAGCTAAGTGGGCATACTCAACATCACAGAAACATCCTTGTATACTCATCAGCTTGCCTCCAATCTTCCATTACATAAATAATAATCCGGATACAATCTTTATCAATATTGTTATATATTTCTAATACAAATCCCTATGTTTTAATTCCATCTTTGCTTAAACTGAAACTTTTTTTTAGTTTAAATCATGCAGCCCCTTTTCCAGTTAAGTTCTCCATACAAGTAGTTTAAAAATACATTCAGGCTTCCTTTGAAGTTTTAATTTGAACATTGTCAGAAAATTTTGTTATTAGCTCTATGATCATCTCAAGAATAATAAAAATATTTCTTGACTGAGTTTGGGAAGGTAGCAGATCTTGTGTGCCAAAGTAGAGTTTTTGGAGAAAAACCCAACTATGTCAAAAGTGTTTTGGAAAATAAAAATGAGAAACTGCTTAGAGAACTTTTAACGCTTTTTAATCCTGATGCCTAGTAAATTAGTTTGTGATTAAAAACCCAAGAGATCTGAAACTTGAGAATCCTTTAAAAATCACATATTTTCTAAGTAAAGCAGATGTAGTAGGATAGTATCCAGTAAGTGAGAAAGAGCGTTCTCCTTCCAGAGATCTAAAACCACTGCCAATAGTGATAATAGCAGAGGGTGTTGGGTATCTTCTGACAGCCAAAGTGCAGGTAACTATTCTCAAACCACACAGAAGCTAACTTTTGGAAGTCCTTTTAAACGGCAATATGCTGCACCCTCCACAGTCTAAGGATCTGAGAGGACTCGTTAGCTCAAACACACTGACAGAATGAAAACAATTCTATAGTTAAATCAAAAATAATAAATGTCTTTATAATTAACACAAAATAAGGACTAGAGTAGCTCTTCTGTTAGGACATTTTGCTAACTTGTGTTCAGTGCCCACCCAGGCTGGACTCTGCCTAGTTTTGTCCACAGATACTTGCCTCCCAGTGTTGAAGTCTGGAGGTTTGATCAGCTCGGGCTGTCCCAAGCAACCATGCTCATTTTCATTCTAGAAGCATGCATGTAGCCAACAACCTCCATACCTTTAATGCAGATTTGGAGCATCAAGAATTTCTTTTCTCAAAAGTCACTTACCCTTGGTGATGCTTCTGTGCCTTTCTGGGAGAGCTGCAATTCTTCACTGCCCCAGACCAAACAGAGTGGCCACCTGTAATCCCAGATTCTGGTGATGAAAAAGAGTAGCATGAAAAGGGCAAGAACAACGCTGAGTAGCATGAACACTACAGTGTGTTGTGAAAACAGCAGCCTATTAAGACATTGGTAACAATTCATTGGCATACTTCAGTGAGCAAATTTCCTTATGAAAATATTCTATAGCAAAAGGTTCTGGCAAAACTTAATTTCAAACACATTTTATGCACGGAATATATTTAAGTATAAGCTAGGTTTCTTCAAAATGCTTAGAAATTGCCACCACTAGAAAAAAGTACAAGTAGAAGAAACTGTTGACACCAGAACAAATGTAATACATAAATACGAGTTAAAATTTGAATGCGGCAAAATAAGACAGATCGGATAAGTCCACCTCGAACAATCAAATTCTTTACAATTAATCAGTAATGAAAATGCAGCAAGCCAAGAACCGTGCAAAGAAATGCATTTCTTCTGCCATTTTCTTCTTGTGTACCAGTTGACAATACTTCAAGTCACCTTCAGTATTTTTCTTCACATATTAGTTAGTTATCTTGATGAAACTTATCTTGATGATAAGGTTCATAAAAATAAAAAATGGAAAGTAAACATTATAGTGATTTTACTTGGCAGGAAAAGAATTCAGGTTACGTTATAAACATGCTTTAACCAAGATCACATTTTTAAAGGAAATTAAAAGATTAGCATCTAAAATCTTAAATTACTGTAGTTTGGAGTTGTTTTTTTAATAATAAAATTTTGCTGTCCTGAAATGGCAAGAGCCTTTTTATTCAGATTAATAATCTAATTCCCCATGGCAAGTGACAGTAGCCATGCAACAACTCAATTCCAAGTTTTTGTAAAGCCGAAGAATACAACCAAAAGAATTTGGTTATTCAAGTGTAGGATTAATGAAGCATGCATTTCCTGCTGAACATTTAGATACAGAAAGTAAAAGCAATAGCAAACTTTATATAAAATAAAACGAGGAAGAGAGAAAACTAGCAGATAATAAGCAACACATTAGTAGGAGACGTCCTAGTTAACCTACAGGAAAGCTTCTTAAATAGCTGTTAATATATGATTCAGAAACCTCTTTTCTGTATAGATGCCTTATTTAAAGGAACACTTAAACAAATCCAGTTATTCCTGAGGAAGAAGAGCTGTCATCTAGACTGTGGTCTATTGAGATCTGTAGATTTACCCTTTGAAGAACGGCTTGTGATTGCTGAAGTAGTAATTCATAAAGTCTCTGAAACTAACCTTGCAGGGAAGCACCAGGAATACCAAGAAAATCGGAAGAAACATGAAATCTAGAGTCCTGAAAATAAAGCATCAACAGATTACATCGACGGAAAACCTCAGATATTATTTCATAGTTCACTTCAGAAGAAGTGACTAGGCACCTGGAAATAAGGACTTGATTTAAAATTTAAATCAACAAGTCTAATGATTCTAATGGAACCCAGTAAAGCCTAATCTGTTTACCTCATCTCATCCATCTATAAAATTAATAAGTCATCATTTCAGAAGGACAACACCTTAATTAGCAGGGTCACTGTTTGAGATTATTTTAACCAGTGACACAGTCTATTAAAACATAAAACAAGCTTTTAATGAGCATTTTATAACCATTTTCAAGGTTATTAAATATAGTGAGCTTCCTCACAAGATCCAGGAGACCTCATACAACTTACATTTTAGCAAACAGAAATCCCCCAAACCTGTAAAACCATCCTACTGACCAAATAGCACCAGAAGTATACTGTCACTAGTTTAAACAGCTTCCAGCTATAATCTGTTTTTAAGCCCTTCTCCAAATATCAGCAAAAGTGCACAATTTTTTATTTTTCACAAGGTCCTTAAGTACCTGAGTCTGACAGTTGTGAGTGCCAAAAAAGCTGGGGTTACTGCAACTGTATGTGCTCAAAAAGTCCATGCCAACTGTCTGAAGATTAGAATTTTTTCTGTGAGAAGTCTGTTGACATTTTGTTGAAGGAAAGTAACGTTCTGGTATATTTTTCAGTCGCTTTACTGGTGAACAAGGAAGATCATTTTGAAAATTTCCTAGTCTTTTAACTCTGGGAATTGCAGATAAAGTTCGAACAGGTGAGTTAACAAGAGCATTTACAGTTTCAGACATGCGTATTCCTTCGTATTTCCTTAAATTTGAAGCTCTCTGAAACCCAGGAAGTTTTGGAACAGTCTCGCTGCACAATTGCTCATAGATGGTGTCAAATTCTCTACCAAACTGTGTATTGGACCTCACAGAATTACTTAAATTACTCTTCACTAATCTTCCTTTCTCTTCAAGGTTCTGTGAATTTGAAAGAGGTCTTGTCAATGCCAAAGGCTTTTGGATGTCTTTGGAACACAGTTTGTAGTAGAGTTTTTCAAATGCATCTCTGTATTTCTCAGGCATCTTTGAAGGACTCTGTATCACAGACAATGAGGAAAATGAGTGCTTGCGCTGGAAAGAAATTCGTCCCTCAGAAATTATTTTTTCAGGATTTATGAGCAAAGTATTTGATGCTCTTGCAAGACAACCATTTGTGACAGGTGTAAAAGTGTTACTATTGCCATAGGAACTGCAAGCAGATGAACACAACTCTGAGGTATCCCCACAAGGAAAGTCAATTTTTTGAGATTTACTCTCTTTTACCAGATGAAGTGCCGTTGACCCTGAACTGGCAGCAGATGTTATAAAATGGTATTCTGAGGAATATTTGTAAGACAATTTTTCATTTTCTTTGCATTTTGAATTCTTCAATGAGACAGAAGTCCGTAACTCATCTTCAACTATAAATGTCTCTCCCATTTTAGCCATAACATTAGGAAAAGTCTGTTTGGAGACTTTCTGGCCTTTTCCAGATACCAAATGATGTTCTAAACTTGAGCCAGAGTAGCCCATTTTGATTTTATCTGTACCAGTGTAAGAATAAGGTACTAGGCCAGATAAATTATTAACAGAACACTTGTCATCACAAAATTCTCTGTTCTCAATTATAAAAGTTTGATTCTGGATGTCTTCACTTCTACTGCTGCATATGCTCGGTAGTGCATTCTTCAGTTTGAGAGGTCTGAACCTTCTTATTTTGTCTACAGTGACATTGAGCTTTGGTCTTCTAGAATGCCATCTTTTGTGTCTTAATTGTCCAAATATGTGTTTTAACACTTTTCTCCGAGATTGCTTTGTCATGAGCCTTGTAAGTACCTCTACCATCGCTGGATACAAGTCTGCAAGAGTTACATTGCTCCAGGAGCATTCCTCATCTGCAGACTGGTATTCTTCCAAGATGCTGTCATAGCAAGTTTTATTCATTTCTGGAGAAGGTCGATGTCTGGGTAGGGTTATTGTATTTGATGAAACGGACACACCAGAAAATTGTAACTGTAGAGGTCTGGATGGAGAACACTTATTTGACAACTCTACTTTCTCTCTGCAATCAGTGGCTTGGTTGCCTATTCAAAAAAAACCCAAATGAATCACGAAACAAAACTAGAAGAAGAAAACCCCAAACCCATTAGGGCATTTCCAGTAATGCATTACATGAGTTAGAAACAATTGCATGTGGCACAGATAGTCTCACTAAGTGTATAAGAATATACTTAGTATATTTCATTAAGCTTTTTTGACAGGCTAAATGGATGATTAACATAATCCATTACGAAAAAATTAAAAGGTTTTTCCTAACTATATTGAATTACCAGACTATTCCAATGCTATATGTGTTGGAAAAAATATATTTTAAAATAGCTTAATAAATAGATATAAAATATTTTCATTGTAAAGGCATACCGCTTTGCTCTTTGTGATTTCTGACCAGAAGGAACGGCCTTATCCTACAGGTTTTGTTACTCTATTTCCATATTATTTGAAAGCTTTGTACTTTGCTAGTGCCAGTGCAGCTTTTCGTACCAAAAATCACAATGAAAAAAAAATAGTTTCTGTAGTTGTTAGGCTTGAAATATTTACATAAAAATTGTATCTTAGGTT
>VXBO01014225.1:0-15175 GCA_013400135.1 Rhinoptilus africanus
ATCAAGCTCCCAGGGAGATATCATTGGTAGGTACTGGGAAAGTTCCAGACTGGACTCAGTGAGAAATGGGAACTGGAACACACTGACTGTGATCAAAAGACAGATGAGCTGATGTGATCCTCCTCAGACATCAGTCTCTGAAGAAGGAGAGCCATTGAAGAAGACCCCTTCGAAAACAGTCCCTGGAGAGGAGCCAAGCTGCTTCCTTTGGTCCCTCGGCTTTTGTAGTGAGCATGGCAGATAGGACAGAATATCCTGTTGGTCAGTTCGTGTCACCTGACCTGTCCTCAGCTGTAACCCTTCCGCAGGGTAAAAAATACAGTCAACTGACCCAGGTTGTCACGGCAACAAGTGCAAGCAAGAGCCTCTCTCAATGAACGGAAAGTTGGTTCTGCTTCACCCCAAACCGGGACAGTGTTCCAGGAATAATTTACAGTATTATAAAATTAAAGAGATCATGCATTTAACTAGTTAATGTTAAAGGAAATTGTGTACTTTTCTTAGTTAGACATTCATTCTGGGTAGCAAAGGTAACCTAAACAAGGAACAGAAATATAAAATCGAAGAAGCATCTAGTTGTTTAAATTAGATATCCTCAATTTATAAAGAGATTTTATTTTTATTTTGACTGAGCAAATTATATCTGCTTAACCACAGAAAACAGTAGCTGAGTATTCAAAAAATACCTACGATTTGAGGAAGATCATGGTCAGGCTCTCCAAGCAGGTCATTTTTACATGGGTGCTGGTGAATGCACTGTTCTCCATCTGTACTGATTTATGTGGCTTGCCATGCATATGTTTTTTATGTGTGTAGGTCTGCCTATTGGGAACCAGACTCATTGGTGCCTCACTGGGAACAGGGAACTGCAGAAGCCTCATATATATCAACCTAGGACAGCAAGAATCTACCTGGATCCTGAAGCCCAACATATGCAGCTACAACTAACATGGTTTACTTATTTTCACAATTCAAATAAAATATTACTGATTTCAAAAGCCTTTAGGACTCACACTGAAGACATACTGTAGGGTATGGAGAGCAAAGTAACCTTAAGATTTTAATGTTTTTTTTTTATTTTTAAACCAGAACATAATGTTAGAATCAAGGGAAAATCTGCCTGCTCTGCCTTCAGTGTTCCTATATGGTGAACCATGAAAGGAGAGTGAGGATGCTAGTTTGGTTGTAAAAACAGTGTTTCTCAGTTTACTGAGGCTGCTATGTCCTTGGCATTCATATCACCTACAAATATAATGCCTAGGACATATTTTCCTATTCAATCAGAGTGCGTAGGATTTGTGTGCTCCATATCCTATAAAACACTACAATTGTGCAGTTCAGGCAGTAGTTCTTTCCTCTCTGAGCCTTGCCAGCTGCTCCCAGTGCACTGTCTCAGGCCCTGTGCATCATCTGATCTCATACTGTAACTCTTTCTCTGTCAGATTGCATGATCTCTAGAACATTTTCTCCTATCTTTGTATCTTTCAGCTACTTTGAGGAGATCCATCTGACATAGTCTTCTGAAAGCGCTTTACCAACTATAAACAGACTATACTGGAGGCCTTGCTAAAGTCAAGGTATATAACATCCGCCATTCCCCCTATATCCACTCAGTCATATTATCATAGGGAGCAATCACTGTGGCTAGGCACGATTTGTTCTTTGGCTAGCAGTTTCTTCCTGGGGTTGGAAATGTCTTCAGAATGATTTGTTCCATTCCCTTGCTGGGTGCCAAGGAGAGGCTGACACATTACTAATTACCAGGATCCTCCTCCTTGCCCTTATTGATGATGAGCACAATGTTATGGGTTTTTTTCCAGCAAACAGGAAACTTCTCCAATTGCCACTATATTTCAAAGGTACGCCCACAGTGACACCAGACACCTTGCTCAGCACCCTTGGGTACGTCCTGTGTGGTCTCATGGACTTGTGTGTCCCAGTGGGTGAAGCTCTCTCTACTTCAATCCCCCTTTCCTGTGGGTATTTCCTCACTCCCAATCTGCTAGGAGGCTCTGAGACCTGAGTAGCCTGAGGCAGCTCTTATCAGTGAAAAAAACATTGAGTACCTTGGCCTCCTCCAAGTCCAGTAGGGCTCCTGCCCCAGTGAGCAACAGGCCCACATTTTCCTCAGCCTTACCTTTGCTCGGTCTTGTTGACCTTCCTTGCTAGTTTCATCTCCAGCTGAGCTTTGGATTTTTGTCACTGGGAGATGCACAAGACATTGGTTGCTTAAGCCACTCAGAGGAATATAGAGACATTTCCTACCTCCATTTCCACTTCTGTGCTCTGTTTTTTGTCTGAACCTATGGTTTTCTCCTACTTTTTTACTGATTTTTCTGCCCACTGGAATGGATTGTACTTATGCTATGATGGTTGACCTCCTCTGCCTGATGTGTCAGTTTCCACAGGATCCTGCTGAACAGATTCCCAGACAAGATGAAGCCGACATATCTCTCTTCCCAAATATCTCTCTTTTCGTATACCTTCTGTCTTTCTCACATATCTCTCTTCCTACCCAAACTTCTTGCTGGTTGGTGAAATTTCTGCTGCAGAGGTAAGGGGTTTCAGAGCTGTTAGTAGAAGAAATTTCCAAGGTGAATTATTAATATCACCTCTGACAGTGAGACACCATCACATTTTTACTTTACGATATAAAACTTCAAAACTCTAAAATCACCTGCATTTTTTTTTTCTTCTAACTTCAAACTCATGTACTTGCAGAAAATTTAACAAGGTAAAAAAGCCTGTGGTTAGTGAAAATTACTCCTGATGCAGCTTACAAAAGTGAGAGCTTTTTGCTGGAGATAACACTACAGTATTTTCTAAAAATGTAAATGATGTGGATGTTTCACTTCAGATTTTAGAAATAACAAAAGATATCATAGGCATGATTTTCAAACATTAGCTGTTCAAAAAGACAGTTCCAGCTACAAGGCCAATCTCATTAGTTAGAAACCAAATGAACAATAAGATGAAGGTTCATCCCTACAATTTTAATAAGAGGTCAATGGGGGGCCAACTTAATTTTCTACAGCCTCTGCTCGATACCATTAGTTAGTGAAATCAGCCCTTGTTTAAGCTTGAATTCAATTATTCCAAACATTAATGTTTTTATGACATCAGTGAGAAAATCCATCAGAGACAATTATTTTAATTTCACTAAGATAATTTTATAATTCAGAGACCTACCAAATCCCCAAGTTACATAGCTTTAAATTCACAATATCTGAATTGATACTGAAATATTAGCTTTGCTGTTTTCAACCTTAAGCAATGTAAGAGAATAAAATTTTCTGATCATTTTCATGGTTCCCTGTACATGCCAAATAATAGGTGACAGATTTAAGTGACCAAATGTGGAATGTAGCTCCTGGAACTAAGTCATATCAATCCTAGTCATGTAGTCTGAATTTCTAGACCAAAACCTCAACAAAATGATCTGCTCCATTGCATTGTCAGCAATGTGGCTTATATTCCCTTAATGTTCCTCAAGCCAGATATTTCATTGTCTGGGTCCCTTGAGAGTCAAATTCTAGCAGGTAATGTTCCTGAAGAAGTAGTCAAAACTGGCAGTGAGCTTCTCACCTTCATTTTTTTGGCAATGGCGTTCTAACTTGCCTAATCAAAGATGTGAAGGCATGAAAAATAAAGTTCTGAAGGAGTCTCTCAACTTCCTGCCTGTCTACTAACACACTGCCTTAAACGATTAATCTTTCTCAAGAGAAGGAATGGTCTTTGAAGCTGCCCTACACCATAGATTTGAAAATTCCAAAATTGCATTTTGGTCCCTAGTCTGAAGTCTACAAAGTATTAACAATCCTATTTGTAAAGTACTTTTTTATCAGTACTTACTGAAAGAAATACATACATATGATTTCTTTCTACCTCAAGAAATGAAGCATGGTTTTGAAATCTTGTCAGAGAAATTGGAAGAATTAAAAAGGAGATCTGTCTGTGTGTTCACCTGTCTGAGTTTTTCAAAGCAGTCTTCTCACATTGACACTATTTTATAACAAATTGCATGGCAAGTAACCAGACAGCAAGAAATCTATATAGACAGATAAAAGGAGAGACAGAAATGGAAAAGAAGGGATATTTTAAAAAACACAACAGCTGCAAGATAGGAGGAAAAGAAAAGCTTCAGCTTAGAAGACAAAAAAATGGTAAAAGGAATAAGAAATAGAAGCAAGAGGTGAAACAAAGGAGAAATGAGGCGAGAGAGAAAACAGATAAATATTACTTGTTATAACCTGGCACTAAACATAAAAAAATATTGTCTCTGTAATAGAGAAAGGCCAAAAGAAGAATATGGTAGCAGGGAAGTAAGCCAAGGTGCCTATGCTAATAAAGAGAACCACTAAATGCAAAGGCAGTAGAATAAGCCACACTAACTTCATTTCTAGTTAAAGCCAACATTTCTGTGAATAACAAATTCATCTTTCACAAAACACTCATAATGTAATTCTCCTCCATTACCTTCCTAGTAGGCAAAATTCCTGGCCCACAGAACGCCCAGCTAGAAGAAAAGATACCTGCAGTAAAACAGCTAAACCCCTTTAATACACAAATGAAACCTGCAACTCTTGAACTGAAGGGGACTCAGTGGTACCTCAAAGGATTTCATAGTTTTCTCCACTTATGAATGTTTCAATTGACACTGATTTTACAGTTACTAGAGTGTAAAAAAACAGGGCAAAGCAAACAGAGACAGAAAAAGTTCACTTCTCTTTATTTTGTCTGCCAGGAGCACTGTTAAAACAGAGGAAAAAGGTCATGTTTCCCTAGAGACAACATGGGAAACTTACTCCAGTGGATGATGGGTGGTGTCGGTTTTTGGAAGAACACCTTTGAGGTATATGATACCTTTCTAATGGTAGGTTTCAAGTACTACTGTCCTCAGGGTTCAAAGTAAAGCAGTATTTCCTTAGGTGCTTTTGAGTTAAAGTTGTTAGCCTGAAATTTCAGAAGCCTGATTTTATTGCTCTTTATCACTGTAAATGATTTACTTAAACTTTCCGTCCCTCAGTTCCTAATCTGTGAAATTATTTTTGCTTTCTTTATTTCCCCCCTCCCTTTTATTCTTTTTTAATCTTTGTTTATTAGCTTCCTTTGGTGTTTCCTTTTCTGAATATGAGATTTCTGCTGTTCTGTGGCTTTATCACCCCAGCTGAGGCCTCAATTGTGTAACTGGAAAAATATAATAATGACATGGAGCCATTTACCTCCCTATCTGAAAATAAACGGTGGCAGGTGCATCTGCCTGCCTTAAAGCCTGTCTTCTCTGAGCTGCAAGGGTCAAAGCTTTATCAGCTTTGGGTCATCAACCTATTATAACTGATTAATGGAGCACTCACCAGAACAAGGACATTGTGAATGCTATGTTACAGAGTAGTTACATTAACTTTCTGAAAGCCTTCCAAGCTGTGCATTGAAAGTTGACTAATAAACACCAAATGACATGTTTACAGGAAAAATACCTTCTCTCCATTATACCAAAATGAAAAGCAGGTATCTAAAAGAAGAAAGAAAAAAATACATATAATAATACTTTATTATACCTTTTAGAGCATATGAATTTCACAGTGCCTAAAGCCTGGCAAGCAGCTGAGGTAGGTAGTCAAAATCATAAGGGAAAGCAAGAGGAAAGATGCTTGAAATGCCTCTACTTAATTCACTTCTTTTAAATAAAAGTGCAAGGAGTATTAAAAGAAAACAGAGGGAAAGACAGAACAAGAGGAAGAACAACAACGTGCTGAGAGATATACTCTTCTTCTGCTGTCCAGAGCTGTCACCTCCCTGCTTCACACAGACAGCAAAGTAAAATAAATGGATCCTGTTGCCTCTGGAGTACTGTTCTAGCGGTAGCCAAGTTCAGTTAGGAGACTACCATCCCTTGAGCAGCATCCTTTCATCATCACTTCGGCAACAAACCATCATAACGCTTTTCACTGGTTTAGTTCTGCCAGACTGAATTGGGGAAGAGCTGCATGTCTGACCGCACCAGCAGGTCTGAGAAGGCAGCAAACTTGGTAGTCACCTGCATTAAACTCTTTCCCAGCTCAGGCCTACTACCTCCGCTGTTGGGTCCAAGTTCCTGAATCACAGTTCCTCTTTTTTTTCCTCTTTGTTCTTAGAAAGGCAAATACAAATTCACGTTTTTGACTGCCATGAAGAACACTCTGTTAATATGCTCAGTTAAGTTAACCAGCAAGCAGAGATGATGAGGCAAAGCCATTTTCCATGGATTACTTTGTGCAAAGCTTAAAGGCTGAGGATGAATTTGCTCTAGATTTAATCTCCAACATGTGAAAGTAGAAGGCAGATTACCTTTTTTAAAAATTCATAGTCAGACACAATATAAAAGTAATAATAGATTCCTAGCCCTTAATTTGATATAGGTTTTATTTATCACACTTGTCCTTGACTTCAGGAAGTTCCTTTGTTGCTATTCTCTGAAGACCAGAAGATTTTTCTGTCCCTAATCTGTCGCATCACAGGGTGATCTTGATACCCTGTTCCCTGTGTAATCTTATCAACATGTTAGATAAAGTCCTCATAATGCCTGTTTTAGAACCTATCAGCATTTTGCATCCAGTAGAACTTTTTAGAGCAAATAAAACAGTACATATGAAATCATTAAAAAAAATTAAAAAAAGGAAAGGAAAAAAAAGACAGCTCTTCAGAGCTTTCAGTTACTCCTCCTGACAATGTTCACTGGTTGTTCACATCAGCTGTCTGGGATTTGAGTCTGTGAAATCGGTTCAAAATCCACAGCAAACTACATATGAATGTAAACTTCCAGATATCCCAAAGCATATCAAGAACTAGCACTGACCTTGTCTGCACTTTTGCAGGTCTACAATGATAGGTGAGAAATTGATGATACAGAGTTCTGCAGTGCTGTGCAAAATAGGGAATTGCTATTAAGTGCGTGCAATAACACACTGTGAGGAATATTGTCTGAGCTTGGGAGTTCCAACCTGAGCTTATCTTGATTAAACGTCTAAATCGATAGTACGTGAGAAGAATCAGGATTTTCCTGTTATCATCCTTCCTTGTTGATTTTCAGGTTGATAGTACCATCTTCCCTGTTTTGAAAAACATTTGCAGGTCTGTGTAGTGGATTTGAATGTAATTGAAAAAAATATCCTGCTGTCACACATAGGTCAGAGCATTAGGGAAACACAGATAGGTTATTCTATCCTTTATCATAAGCATGTGATTTTTTTCTCTTTTTTAGGAGAATTCATTAAATATTGACTATTATATTTTTCCATTTGCTACTCACTAATGTCAGAGGATTGTGAAGCTCTATTCTTTAATACTATGCAATTTTTCCTTTGTTTATTTTATTTTGCAAGCAGCTATGATTTTCAGGAAGTTGTTTAAAAATGGGAAAAGAATTTCAATGCTGGCTTTTACATGTTTGGTTCCTTTTTGTCCTGATTCACAGATAGAAGAGAAAAAGAGTTGGTTTGACCAGCCAACTGATTTGACATAATCTTTAATTACATAAAATATAATGGTCATTCACTGCACAGTAGTCATTTCTGTGGCAGGTATATATTATATTTGCCCTTAAGGTCATCACATCACAAAAGGAGTCTACCTCATTTTTGAAAAGAATACAAAATGGACTAGTCATATTCATTATTCTCCATACAATACACACTTACTGGTTATCTCTGAGGTCACTCCAAGGTGTCTTACAACTTGACTGTCATAGACTGCCTGAAACACTCTAGCATCTACAGAGCAACAAGGAGCATTTTTAATAAAATTCATGAGCTCTTAATTCCAGCATATGGAAAATCTACTGATGCTCAGATAAGATATGAAAGATGTGTAAACCCATCAAAGTTCTAAAAATAACCAGTTTCTCCATTTTCGTAATCATTGTTTTTTCTTTTCATTTATCATTTTCTTCAAAGTAGGTCTACAGTTACACAATTTTTATCTTATTTTTTATGTGTAATTCTTCATATTTGAGGCTTCTTTGAACCAGTGTGCTAGAACACATTATTTTTGTTTCTGAGAAGCTTTTGTGTTCCACTTGTATATTTTGAACTTCAGGTGCCATTCAAGCTATTAGTCTTCTGTTCTGTGAACAATTGAAACACATCTCTCCAAAAGGTTTTTGAAATTTGCCAGTCAGTGTTCTTGTGTCTTAGTTTCTTGGAAAACAATTTATCATAAAGAAGATCAAGAACTTTTTGCACATTTGTATGACAAAAATTTGTATGTAGATATATATATTCATGTAACATTTTAGTACTTGAAATGTTGTCAAATTCTGTTGTCATAGAATGAGCACATTAGACTACAGCCTGGGTTCTCTTTTAGTTTCATCCAGCAACCACATGCTCAGGACAGTTGTAGATATTTTATTTCATGCGCATTTAGTGTTATAATGGCATTTGCTCACTGTACAATTATCAGTTTTGCTGCTCTCTAAATAACTAAAGAATATGTTTTCTGAGTTACATCTAAGTGGTTTAGAACCAGCTAGAGACAAATAACTTGGAAGAAATAACTTATCCTTACAAATGTCACCTCTCCAAAATTTTGCTTTGCACATCAGCTACTGCTCTCAAATGTTCATTATATAAAATACTTTGCTAAATAATTTCTGATAATGAATTTTTTCAGACAAAAAACAATTGAAAATCTGTAAAATATTAAAACTGTTACCTAGTTCTGATTGGACAAAGAAAGTATGGGAAGTATAAATATTACTCAAAATGTAGGTAATTTTTTAATATAGAACTTGTGTTTGCACTGAAAGCTCTTATCTGTCAGCTATGCCACTTGTATGAGCTGCCAATCACTCACAGCTTTTCCAGTTTTATTGCTGACTTCTAATTCCTATCACAAGTACTCAGATGAATTACTCTGAAACTTTTGTTGAGAGGTCAATGCCCATACCGACTCAAAGATATGTGGGCTGGGGGAACAGAAAATAACAAGGGAACTCTTCTGTGCAGGGGGTTCCTGTGAAGCAAGATGGTGTAGCTCCTCCTGCAGATGGTGGCCACAACACTGGTACATAATTACAAGGGAGTGGGTCATAGCCTAGAGTACACAGCCTCACAACCAGTGCTACCCCTTTGAGCACCCTTGCCACAAGCCATGTTGCCCTTTGCACTCAAGCTATGTCAACAAGTGGGATATCCAGTGCCTTGGGCAAGACTGTGAGCCACCCCAGAGTGTGAATGGAGTGTCATGTGCTCAGCAACAGAGACAGCTGAATTACAGCCTCTGTGGCAACTTTTATTTGCACTACAGAGCTTCAGTCCTAATAAAATCCTGTTAAGATAGATGCAGCCCAGAAAAGAGCAACTGTCTCCCAGAAACCAAGTGACCTTTGTTTTTCCTGCTAGGGACTTTAGTACAAAACCTAGTAAGAGTAGAAGACTGGCCTGTCCAGAAATGGACATACAGAACCAAGAGAAGATCTGAGATTAGCACAAACCTCAGTTCCTGTCATTGCTCCAAAATTACTTCCATAAGAGTAGAGAGGAAGGAATAAATTGCATAGCCACTAGAAATGAACAACCAGACTAAAGCTATAATTCTTTCCATTAGTTAGGGAGGACATGAAGAGACTATGTAAGTCTAGTCTCACAATGGATGGAGGGCTGATGGATCAAGAGAGAACAAAACACTCAAGATAGAGCAAATATCAGGTTTCTGTAAATGAGGAGGGCTGGCAAACCAGATGAGTTTCAGAAGCAAAGCTACACCCAGGATACAAAGACAAAGAGAAAACACCCAGAAAAGAAGAACAGTTCGACGCAAAAGCTATTTGCCACAGTCAATAACTATTCAAAGAGCACCTGCAAGTTAAGTTGGAATTGCTGTTGCTGATCTCAATCAACAGTTACCTTGAGCATTATCACATGTAGTTACTGCAGCTCAGGGGAAACGTTTACTGCAAGAAACCCCTAGCAAGACTTAGCTGAGGGGCATTTAAGGACATCCCGTAAGTTTTGACTAGTCCAATTTCAAACTATTTCAGCATAGTGGCATGGGTCTGAAAAAAATGGACCTGTTTATTGGACATGCACACTTAAATGATCAGATATAATTAGGCAGGTATGAGGAAAGATGTCAGAGAGAGGTTGAGCTAAAATATTAAGCTAAAGTAGTGAATGACACTGACTAAAACAAACCACAGGTTTGCAGTTTTAACTGTACAAGCTTACAAACTGAAATAATTTAAGATAGTGATAAGGCAAGCACAAACATGCACAGTGTTGTAAAATGAAACAAGCTTCATATCAATTATATCTTGAATGTCAAAAAAACAGTGACTTAGGATCTTTGGAAACCAGTTGCTGAGCTAGTACCTTACGGTATTTCTCAGCCTGATGAATACTATCAACATGATCTAGTTGTTTATCCAAACTGCTTGAACAATAATATGAACTCTAAGAGATAGCTGAGTAGAAAAAAAGTATTTAGGAAGTTACAGAATCTCTATTTACAGCATTATTAGGAAAAGGAACTGTCAAGACAGAAAAGCGGACTAGTCATGTCATTGAAATCTTCAATAAAGTCTATGTCTGTGTGAAATATTGATTGGAGAGGACTCTGAAGAAAAAATAAGTAAAAAATACCTTGAAAGGAGGTGAAAATAAACCTAGAATTTGGAGGTTTCCTATTCCAGTCCTATTTATCGATCTGTAGGTAGGAAGGAAAACTTCTAATAAAATAAAATCCCTGTTAGTGACAAGTCAGGAGGAATATATCACCCGACATTTTAGAAAAGAATATTAATGAAACATACAACACACAACCACAAAGTACACTTTAAGGGGGAAAAAAAATAAAGTTGAATCTTTCATTAATGTGAGAAAAATGAGACATATAAATAATTGCATAAATTTAGGAGAACAAAACTAGAGTTTCTATAGTAATAAACAGATACTGTAAAAACAAACGTATCATTGTGAGCAAAAAGTGTTTGTGAAAACTAAAAAGCAACAAAAAGAAAGAATACTAAAAATTGCAGAAATTATTAAGGTTCTCTCACTCACCATTTCCCAAGTTCATGACACGCACCATTTCACAAATTCAACAGTTATTTCCAAGTAAATACATCTAAAAAAGCATTTATATTGTGTGGTCAAATTTAATAACAGTAAAAATTAAGCAATTGATTTTAAGATGACTCCTGAGGACTAAATAATGGGACAGAAAATACAGGTAAAAAGAATTGTCACAATACCCTACTTAGAAGAAGTGTGACAATGTTTTTATTTTTCATTTCAAGTAAAAGTAACTGAAGCTCTGAATACACAAACATTTTTTAAAAAGGACATGTGATGAAATTGGTTTTAGTATTCAATTCTTTTCCTCTCTAATTCTTTTCCCATCCCCCAAGGCAGCTCACATAGTAATTAATCTTTAGCTTTACAAGAAGCAAGAAAGTTGGGGAAAAGGAATAAGAGTGCTTACACATTTTGTAATTTGATATGTAACTGCCCAGAGGGGCTTTTATTACAATGCATGCAATAGATAAAATTAATCCCTACAAGTATGCCATGTTATTTGTTCAAGTTAGGAAAATTGAGCTCAGCCCTCTGGAGGCAAAGCAGAATTAGTATAGTGAAAGCTCGTTCTGCAGTGAAGATATCCTGACAGTACTCCTCTCTTTCTGTTACTTGTGCCTCTGGTTACAGGGTTCTTGACCAGTCTTTGCTGCTTTCCCACAAATTCTGGTTATAACTGCATTGCAAACTGCTCACATGCCTCCTTGCACTGCTTCTCTCTTTTCACCTGGTGGGATAAGAAGACTTCAGTGGCTGGCAAACTGTGCCTGTACATGGCTTCCTGTTAATTTTTCTCTGTGATCTTGTTCTCAGCTCCTTCATAACTGCTTCATATCTTCCTCTTTCAAAGCAGTACAGGAGCTCTCATCTATGCACCTATAGGGGCAGAGGCACCGAGTTGAGGAAAACAAGGATTCACTGTAATTTACCACATTTGTTCTCTGATGGCTTCAAATCTCAGCACGTGAACAGTCCTTACCAAGCCTACATTGCTCATGGTGTATTTGTAGGGATATTTACCTCGTCTGAAGCTACATAAATGGTGGGTAATATTTTCACATGGTTCTCTGAACGAGGGCCTTACACTGCAAACATAAATTACTTATGGCAGTATGCATAAGTAAACTTTAAAACTAGTTTCCTGACATCATTTTACAAGATTTTACTCATATGTGAAAACTGTGTCCAATCATAGGCTTTGAAAAACTTAAGAAAAAATTAAAACTCCCCTGAATGGGTAAAGGGAGAGATGCCTAAAAAATAGTACTTCCTGGTACAGGTTCCATCAAGTGTACCAGACAGCAGGGTCAAAGGAAGTGGCTGAGTTTGTACTTCTTGAGCTGCTAGGGTTAAAAGCACAATATTAACTTTGCTGCTGCTCTTCTGCAATTAAACACGGTGTAGTAGCCGTAGAAGGATCACAATTAGCTATTGTCAACCTCTAATGCAAGACTCATCTTCCCTCAAGCAGCTTCCACCTCCTTTGAGCACAAATCTAAGCAGAAAAATCAATGACTTTTGTAAATTTTTAATTATTAATGAAACTTTGTGTCACAGAAGAACTAATAAACGCCTTCAATTTAAATGTGCATCACTTGTGTCAGTAACTGACATTAACTGTTAAGGATCTCATGTTCCCCTCTGTATTTATGGAAGTCTGCCTTTCACACTCAACATTTCCTGTGCTCTCGTGTAATTTACCTGTAATTTAGAGGAGGGAGATGGAAGGTATTGACTGTTGGTCTTCCCTCCCTGCCGCATTCAAGAGAGGGTAGAATAGCTGCTTCACACAATTCCACAATTTAAAAATATCATGGCAAGAATTCAATGCAGCCTCCAAATTCAGGACATCATAATCCTAAGGCAAAAAGTGAAAACAGCAATTTGATTTCATTCCTGTGTCACTTTGCCCTATCTAAGCCCCAAAAGGTATTTATACCAATCTGAATGAGTGAAACCTGTGTGCCTCTCCTGAAGAGAAAGTATGGCTGTAAGGGAAGGTAGGTACATGGATTACAGAAAGATAGTCTGGAAATTACGCTGAAGGGTGCAGAAATTATTTTGGATCATTAGCATCCTTCTCTTATAGTGTTCCATTGACTCCAAATTTGTTCATTATCCTTGTGTCATTTTTTAAATCTCTGAACATGATGGTATTGTTTTAGTTAGTTTCCTGGCAATCAGCTGAAATCTCAAGCTCTTCTTTTCATGTTTATTGGTCGATGTGTGCTATAAAGTTCTACTTTAAATGCTATCTAGACTTGAAGTTCTGCATTTCAGGACTGCAAATAAAGGAACAGGAGCTCATCAGTCTTTTGTGTACACCCTAAATAAAAGATTGAAGTCATCTTGGAGAGACCTTGCCAATCACATGCTCTTCAATAGCATATTATAAGAGCTTAATCCACCTTATTAGAGAAAACAGAAGTCCAATATTTATCTTTATAAATATCAGTGCATGATGTGGATTTAATTTTAGAGTAAATCTATCATTTATGAAAATCAGTCCTGCGTGTCTCTCCGTTATCATCACCATTGTACAAAAAGAACTACAGAAGTGCAGAGGTGAATAAGTTTTTGGGTTTTTTTTTATCTTTTAATATATTCTTTTACATATGCAGGACCACCAAGGTTTTTCAAGTTTTTCCAAAGTGGTGCAGTAAGTTAGGAGGTACTGAGTATTTCAAAGAAACATGCTATTGAATTAGGGAGGTGCTTTTGAATATTTCTTATTGTAACCCATCTTTAAAAGCTTTTTTTTTGTGTAGGTCATGTAACACAGTGCTCCAAGGACGAACCAAGTGTAAATGACACATAAATGGAGTACCATCTGTTGTCATGCATTCCTTCAGTTAAACAGAAATAAAGCAGGTTCTTTAAATCTTCCTTTGCTTTTTTCCATATAGAAATACATTCTTCATAGGCCCATTTGACCATCAGTGCACAAAGAAACTTGTATATTAATCTCCATATTGAAATGTGATTTGCTCATTTAAATTATAAGGATGTTTCTTTGATTGATGTACTAAACAAATGCATGCACTAATGAAGCAGCTGTAAAAATAAAGATGAAGAAGAAATAAATATTTTCTGTTAATGATCACGGCTTTATGTATATACTCCTTTAAAAGACACTGATAAGAGAAATCTTGACACAATTTGAAAGTAGTTCATAGTGTTTAATTATGTGTCTAATAGATTTAAGTACAGTAACCTTTATGTCTATGCTTCAAAGTTTATATAACTAGCCAAAGTTATGTCAGCCCACGTATGTGCTTTTTGGATAGCAATCTTGGTCCACACTTCAAAGTATCATAAATGACTTCAGAATGTCTTAAAAAATATTTGAGCTTACATTTGTCACAATGTTGAATCAAATACATAGCATTTACTATACTTCACCATCATACATTACCTGTGATAATTCGATCACTTGCAATCATGAAAAAATATCTGTGGCTACATAAATACTATTGAATACAGCCAATATGAGTATTTGAAGAAATAAAAAATGAGGAATGAAATAATTCCCATCTAAAAGTAGAATAGATAACAATGATTCAGTACCCTGCCTAAAATATCATATGTATACAAAAATCAGAAAACCTCTCTGTTTCGTATTAAAAAGATCTGAATGTCAGTAATCTACATCATATGAAATAAAATCCAAATAAAATATACTAGGAAGGGCATGGAAATGGCCATTTTTATACATGCAGTCACACTTGCAGCAGACTTCCATACAGGCCCTTCATTAAGTACAATAGCTTAAAAAATGAATAATGCAGCAGTTGGATTATGTCTGATACACACTGACATTTTAGTTGGTCTTTCACAGACTATAAATTAATAAAGAAAAGCATTCTAAGGAAACCAAAGGCTCACACAAAAGACTTAATTTCCCCCTTAAACCTTAAAAAATTCCCAGGAAGAAAGCAATATCTAGAGGAAAACTTTGTATTTTTTGTTGATATTTGATACATTAGACACAAATGGTCAACAGTGAAATGAACAGAAATAGAGAAAAGAATTTAATTTTAAAAACATGTTTATATACATATATTTCCCAAGTGTCTGTGTGTGTATATATATATATGCTTTTATATTTTTTTTTATTTATA
>VXBO01014227.1:814-22147 GCA_013400135.1 Rhinoptilus africanus
CGGCTCGGCTCGGCTCGGTTCGGAATGGCTCGGGACATGATGCCGCCTGGGCAGGCACCGTTCCGCTCGGCACAGCTTGGCTCAGCCCGGCTGGGGACATCGTGGCACCTAGGTGGGCACGGCTCAGCTCGGCTTGGTCCAACCCAGCTCAGCTCGGTTCAGAATGGCTTGGGACACGATGCCACCTGGGCAGACACCGTTCCATTCGGCACAGCTCGCCCTGGCTTGGCTCAGCATGGCTGGGGACATCGTGCCACCCACCTACAGCACGGCTCAGCTCGGCTCAGCTGGCTTCAGGATGGCTCAGGACAAGATGCCGCAGAGGTAGGCACAGTTCGGCTCAGGTCAGTGTGACTCAGGACATCGTGCCACCTAGATGGGCACGGCTCAGCTCGGCTTGGTTCAGCTCAGTACGGCTCAGCTCGGCTTGGTTCCGCCTGGCTTGAGACATCGTGCCACCTACAGCTCAGCTCAGCTTGGTTCGGGATGGCTCAGGACATGATGCCACCTAGGTAGGCATGGTCCAGCTTGGCACGGCTTGGTACAGCGCGGCTGGGGACATCGTGCCGCCTGGGTTGGCACAGCTCAGCTCAGCTCAGCGTGGCTCAGCACATTGTGCCACCCGCTGCGTGGCTCAGCTCGACTCAGTTGGGTTCAGGATGGCTCAGGACATGATGCCACCACTCAGGCAGGGACACTTCAGCTCAGCACGGCTCGGCGTGGCCCCTCAGGGCTTGGCATGGCTCAGCTCGGCACAGCTCAGCATGGCTGGGGATGTCATGTCACCTAGGTTAGGCATGGCTCAGCTTGGCATGGCTCAGCTCAGCTCGGCTCAGCGTGGCTGGGGACATCGTGCCACCTAGGTGGTCACGGCTCAGCTCGGTTCAGCACAGCGTGACACAGCCCAGCGCGGCTCGACACGGCACGGCCTGGCTCAGTTCGGCATGGCTGGGGACATCGTGCCACCCCGGCAGGCGCAGCTCCGCTCGGCTCGGCTCGGCGCAGCACGGCTTGACTTGCTTTAGCGCGGCTGGAGGTGTCGTGGCAGCACCTACAGCACCGAGGTGGGCTCGGCTTGGCATGGCTCGGCTTGGCTCCACATGGCATGGCTCGATGCCTGCGCCAGGCAGAGCTTCCCGGTGGGAAGCAGCAGTGCATCAAGCCCTGCTCAGCCGGAGGGCAGGTTCCCGGAGCCAGAACCAGTGCCACCAGTGTCCCATGGGACTCCCCTCGCGGGGTGGTGCCCCCAGGACCTCCTTGTCTGCCAGCCGGCATCATACAGGCGCTGGCCCACGCGCCACCCGGGTCCCGCTGCCTTGGCCATCCACGCTGGGGTTTCTCCCGGTGCTTGGAGGTAAGGTGGGAATCTTCCCCAACGCTCTCCTACGGTGCGTGCCTGATGACCCCCGGGTGATCCCAAACCATTTCTCACCACCTTGCTCGCTGTTGCCCACGGGGGCGGGCAGTCCCCTGACACCCGGCTACCTGGGGTTACTGTGGGGCTGCGGCGCGGTGAGCCCTGCTGGAAGCTGGGTCCCTGGCCTGCCCCAGCGCCAGGCGGCCCGGGGGAAGCCCTGCCGTGTGCCGGCTCCGTGCCACCGCCGGGGAGTGCTGGCAGGAGCCTCCTGCACCGCCCCGGCCGGGGGGGCAAAGTCCTCTCCTTTCCAGGTTTATTACACAGGGTAATTACTGCCGCTGGGCTCGCTTTATTAAGCGCCTGGCTTTAATATTTCACCAAGTCTCCGTACTCGGTGATCCTTCGTGCGTCCCTGCTGCGCAGTGCCACCAATTCTCACCCGGAGCCTGACCCTCGGTGCCCTCCGTGCAGAGGGTGGGATGCTTCTGCATCACTGGTTTCTTATCCCGGAGGATCCGTCGGTGCTGGCCATCCTTACCAGACCCACGAGCCTTGGCACGGCGGCGGCAATGGCAGCGGGTGCCTGTGCCATCCTTCTCGGAAACAACCCCCACCGTCCCGTCGGAAAAACACATTTCGTCATCAGCGACGGCGGCAGCGCTGCAGAAGTGCAGCCTCAAACAGGCTGGGGTGGTTTTGCCGGGGTGTGGTGGTGGGACCCGGTCGGGTTCGCAGCCCCGCTCTTCCAGGCAGGGGAATGCCGGGAATGCCGGCGAGGTAGAGGAGGAGAAGGGATGTTCCCAACAGCGTGGCTGCAGGCCCTTCCACGGGAATCCGCTCACTTACAGCACTGGGCTACTGAACTCGGAGAGACCAATGGAGGTGGCCACAAGGCAGAGCCTCGGGGGAGTTGGGCTCTGAAGAGGACCCTGTTAAACATCCCGACCCATCGCTTCACTGGGGCTTGGAAGATCCTCTTGGAGAAAGGTTGTTTTCCAAAGACCCGGTCTCCAGAGAGAGCATCCCTCGCCGCATGGGCCAAGGCAGAGCTGCCGGGTGTGCAAGGAAGCGTGGTGAGGGACACGGCGTGTTACAGCCAGCCAGAACTTAGAGTCCCAGCTGGTGACGGTGTTTCAGCAGGGTCTGATGTGGCCATTCCCAAATTTTGATGTGAATTCATGCATTTCCTTGAGAGCTGGGTTGGATGTCTCTTCATCCATCCCTTCCATTGCTCCTCACGCATGGTTTCAGGATCTTTTTTCAACCCACTATTTTTTCAGTGGTGCCCAGGGACAGGACAAGGGGGAACGGGCACAAACTTGACCATGGGAAGTTCCACCTAAACCTGAGGAGGAACTTCTTTCCCGTGAGGGTGGCAGAGCCCTGGCCCAGGCTGCCCAGGGAGGGGGTGGAGTCTCCGTCTCTGGAGACATCCCAAACCCGCCTGGAGGCGTTCCTGTGCCCCCTTCTCTGGGTGACCCTGCTCTGGCTGGGGGTGGGACTGGGGGATCTCCAGAGGGACCTTCCAGCCCCACCATCCTGTGATTCTGTGATGCCCTTTTTGTGGAACACCTCAAGATGGATTGTGGATAGCCGTGGTGTGCTCTCTTGGCCACAGTCAGGGCTTCCCAGGGATGGTCTCACCAAGAGGACGGCTGGGGTGGCGCTGGACCACCAGTGCCCTTTGCCAGCTTTGGCTGTTCCCCAGCTCTCCCCAGAAAGGCCGGAGTGCGGTTCGGGTGACCTTGGTGGCTATTCCCTTCAAGACAGTGCCTGGCCTTGTTCGTCTTCCCCTTGCTCAACCCCGGAGGGTGCCTCCCAGCCGTGCCGCGCGGTTAGGAAACCCCGGTGATAGCCCCATTACCTTCTGACCTACTTGAGCTCTTCCGAACCCATTCTGCTAATTACAACTCACCTTCTTCAGGGGAAGCGGGGCTGGTTCCACCGCAGCCACGTCCCACATCCCTCCTGGGGCTGCTCACGCAGGTCCCCGGCTTGGGGGGGTGGTGGTGGTGGGACACACACCCCACATCTTCCTAGTGCTCCCCTTGCCCTAGGCTGTTCCTCCAGCTCGGTGGAGCCTCCCATGACTAACAGGTTTTGAGATAATTGTTCCACTCCCTAATCTCATCTGCAGAAGATTCATGACATTGTTTTCGAAGTGCCACGAGCCATTTCCAGGGGCTCTAAGCCCATGAGGGATGTGATTCATCCATGCTGCTCCCACAGGTACTTAATCTTCTCCAAAACAGCAAGTCCTTCTTCCACGGCTATTATCTCCTTAGGAGATAATAGGGAACACCACCCAGGCGAGCGCCCAACAGGGCACTTTTTGTCTGTTCAGTGCTGATGGAGACTTGCGCCAGCGCTTCCTTCCTTGCACAGGCCATGGGATATAGTCCTCTTCCGGGAGCAGTTGTCCCAGGAGAGGGGACTGTGGGGCTGGGGACTCCCTTGGCCGTCACTCATGGGCTGAATACCTACCGCGGGCCATCAAGTGCATGGGAAGGGGATGCTGGAAGTGTCCCTAAAATCTAAATCTCCTATCTTTTCCATGCCATTCCCTCAAAGAGCCCTTGGGATGGACCTGGATGGGTCCATCCTTCATGGTGAAGACGTGGGACACTGGACCCCATTGGCGTCTGGGGCTGGAGACAGTTCAGGGGTGACAAAGGCCGTTGCATTGCCTGGAATTAACTCTCATTTTGACCCACAGCGTCTTGCAGAGGACAGTGATTAATTACTCCCGGCATCCAACATTCGTGTCCTACCACTGAACTCGCGCTGTTCTACTGGTTCTGGTTGGACTTTGCTGCCGGAGCGGGAGCTCCCTGTTACCACAGCTTTCCTCTCCGGGGAGGGCAGGTCCTCGGCTGGCTGTGATTCAGCGAAGCCAGGCTCAGCTCCAGGAGGTGTTTCCTGCACCCAACGCTTTAACGGCCCCGCGATTCTTCCCTGAGCCCAGGGCATGGAAACCAAACACAGGGTCTACCCAAGCCCAGCCTGGAGGCACTTCCCATGGCACGGCCAACCAGATCCACCCTGACCCTTTGTGCTGGGATCTTCTCCCCCTTCTCCCCCCAGGACTTTCCATCCCTTGTTTCCAACTTATTTCAGGCCATGACCGAGGACTTTCTGGGGGGCTTTCCTTACGTTTTGCTGTTGTAAAACACAGTCGACTGTTTGCGCCCATCATCCCGTGCATCTGACTCCACATCGGTGGGATCAGCCTGAGTCCCAGGCTTTGATTCTCCATCTGCGGGGGGGCTTCCACAGCCCAAACCTCTCCCCAGCTCCTGGCAGGACCTCTCTGCTCCTGGGGGGGCCGCGGCTGGAGCAGGTCCTTCAGGGAGCACCATGGCTGCTCCCCAGGCCAGCGTTCCTGGCGGTGTTGAGCATCCAGCCGAGCGCTGACCCCGGATCCGACGCTTTGCAAATCCCCTTGTCTTCGGAAAATTCCTGCCTCCGCCTCTTTTTTTTCAGGTTGCGCAGGATCCCCAGGTATTTACAAAACACGGCTCCGCTTCCAGCCGCATTCATGGCTTTGGGAGAGGTTTCACCTTCTGGGAAGTTACTCCCCAGCCTGACCTCGAGCTTTTCCACCCCGACAAGGACCCCGTGTCGCTGTGCCGTCTTGCCCACGTGGTTTTGACAGCCCCTTCTCCAGCCAGGTTTTCTGCACCACGGTTCTCCAAACAAGAGCTGCTTTTGGGCTGCCGGGACCTTGCTCCTTTGGTGTGGCTGGGATCCAAAGTGCTCCTAGGTCTGCTGACGCCCGGTTCTCTGCATCCCCCGTCTCCTGGGGCACGCGTGGCACCCGCGCCAGGCTTGCTTTGCCAGCCCAGCATCACCCTCCCGTCTTCCATCTCTCCTGCCCTCACCACAGGGCACCTACCTAGCTATGAGGGCGATGGAGACAGGGGAAACGCAGCTCCCCCTTGGTCACGAGACAGATCCCAGGGGAAGCTGGCTTGGCCACGCTCCAGGTGACATCCTGCCGCCTCTGCCCCCAGGGGAGAGGGCAGTAGGTCATGGCAGCCGTGACCTGGTTCTAGTCCCACGCCTCCATCCTGCCGGGGAAGGCGGTTGCGGAGCAGAGCGTGCCACCAGCCCCGGGTTGCTCAAGAGGGTTGGGGCCAGGAGGTAGAGGAGGAGTCCTCCAGCTGAGACAGCAGAAGGAATCTGGGGGTGGCAGACGATCCTGATGCTCCTGGAAGGTGGCCAGGGCGCACCGGTGCTTGCAAGAAGCTTTCTGGATGCCTCCAACCCGTGAACAAAAGTGGGGTTGTGCTGTCTCTGGTGGGAACGGTGCTTCTTGTGCGAGGTGGTGGGGTTTTGTGGCAATCACGAGCCCAGGACTGCGGGTGGTCCCCCACCAAGCTCGGGGACAGCAGTGGGGACGTGCCCACGTGGCACAAGGCTGGAGCCAACCCCGGAGCGTGGCAGCAGAGGACCCTGAGCTGGGACAGTCTCATGGAAAGGGCTGGCAGCGTGGGGTGGAGGAGGCAGGGGACATCAGAGAGCAGGTCTCCACCACCGAACCGCTACGGAAGAGGGGAAATGCCACAGAAAGTGGAGCCAGGCTCGTCCCTGCTGTCCCCTGCTCAGCGCCCCCCTGCCTGGAAGGCGGCCAGGGCGAGATGGGGGCCAGGGACGAGCGCTGGGGAGACGGCCGAGAGCAGGGGGATGGGAGCCTGTCCCCGCCAGCCAGATGAATGGCCGGACCAAGGACGCGGCTGTCATCCCAGCGGGGACACGGAAGCGGCAGGACGTCTCGCTGGGGTGGGGGAGCGGGTTGCAGCCCCCCTGGGTGCCGGGAAGGGGAGAACAGCAAACCCAAGGCCAGCAGCAAGCGCCCGAAGAGCGGTAGGACACGAGGCGTCGTTTCGGGTGGCCTCGCCGTGTGCGTGGCCGCCGTGCCCCCTCGTGGCAGCAGGACACAGCTGGTGGCCCAGGGCTGGCGTGGGATGAGCCACGCAGGAGCCGAGCCCGGGTGCAGGCAGGGATGGAGGCAGGGATGGAGGAGGCAGGGACGGAGGTGCTGGGTGCTCCAGCAGGGTCACCTCATCCCACCCGGAGCATCCTCCTGGGGGTGCAGCCCCCTCAATCCCGGCTCTGCTGATGCGGCCCGAGGTCACGTGTGTCCCGAGTCCCCACCAAGCCCACGAACCTGCCTCCACTCCCAAAGGAGTCTCCGACATCCCGCCACCCCATCTCTTTCCCCGGGGGCCTGTGCCTGCCTGGTGTTTTTTTGGCATAAGCCACTTGTGCCGTGGCCAAGCCAAGCAATTCAGGCGCCGCTCAAGGGCAGCGTGTGCCCGGGGCTGGGCCGGGAATCCTGGAAATATCATCAAGGCTGCAAAAAACCCCAGCTAAAAAAAAATAAGTGGGTTGATGGAGGCCTTCGCTGAGGACACGGCCATCCCAAGTGCTGCCAAACCCCCTGGCGGGGGGACATTACCCGGCACCCTGCCTCAGTTTCCCCCAGTGAGGCCTTCGGAGTGATAGTCCTGAGGTTGTCACAAGTATAATGTCACTTTGGGTAGCCGGGGCATGTGCAGAGGGTCAGGAAGACGCTTTCCTACCCCTTTCTCCTTCCTGCTGTGCATCTGAGTGGCTCAATGTCACCTGCCATCACCTCTTTCCCTTCTTTTCACAGACCCAAGTCAAGCACCCGGAGGGGAAGAGAGACAGACCGTGTCCACCTCTGGGACATCTGCAGCTCTTGGCATGGCATCCCACTGGCCCTAAAGCCACCCTGGACCAGCGCAGGCACCTCACAAGTTGGGGCAAGCTGGCACTGCCCGGCTCCTCTGAGGCCACCGGCGTGTCCAGCCTCGGGGGACAGGGACAACCCTGGGCAGGGGTCAGCCGGGAGGAAGGAGCTGCCCTGCCCGGTGGAGTTTTTCTTCATTCCTTGAAAGCCGCAGAGACCTGCTGTGCGGGATTCGGGGCTGGAGGCAGCACCGGGGCAGCGCCAAGGTGGAGCTGCCGTGATGGATGACATGACATCGTTCCCAAATGCCTCTGCGTTTGACACCGTGCCCCATAGAATTCTCGTGGAAAAACTGGCTGCTCATGGCCTGGATGAGCATATGATCTGCTGGATCAAGCACTGGCTGGATGGACGGTCCCAAACAGTGGTGGGCGATGGAGTTGAACCCAGCTGGCGGCTGGTCACAAGTGGTGTTCTCAGGGCTCAGTGTTGGACCATTTCTGTTTGACATCTTTATTGATAAGGGCACAGAGTGTATCATCGCGAAGTTCGCAGGTGACACCAAGTTCAGTGGGAGTGTTGATCTGCGTGGGGATAGGGAGGCTCTACAGAGAGACTTGGATAGGTTGGATCCATGGGCCAACGCTAACGGGATGAGCTTCAACAAGGCCAAGTGCCAGGTCCTGCCCTTGGGCCACAACAACCCCCTGCGTGGCTACGGGCCTGGGGAAGCGTGGCTGGAGAGCTGCCTGCTGGAAAAGGACCTGGGGGTTCTCACTGACGAGCGGCTGGATGNGATGTGGTGTTGGGGGATACGGTGTAGGGGAGAACTTTGTAGAGTGGGGTTGGCGGTTGGACTTGATGATCCCAAGGGTCTTTTCCAACCTGAATGGTTCTGCAATTCTCTGCCGTGGGTGACAGTGCCCAAAGCATTGCAGCTGGCGGAGGGGGACGCTCAGAAATGGTGCCCACCCACCATCTAGCATCCGCGGAGAGCAGCATGGCCAGCACCCAGCCTGGGTTTTAATCCATGCCCGAGACGACACAAGTGGCACTGGGGCCCAGGAGGTGGCATATTCCTGCCTGGACATCTCCCAGGCCCTGTGGGGACAGGCAGATGCTGCCCTGGCTGCATTTACACCCTGAGGCAGCCCACCTTTGTCAAGCACAGGGAGATGTTTCCAAGGCTTGCACCTTGGCCAGGGCCAGGTTTGCAGCGGACAACGTGGCTGCCGTGCCCTGGACCTGCTCCAGGGGGGACCCAGGTCCTGGTCTGGCTAAAATCCCCCAGGAGAGGTTTGTAAGGGAGAGGTGAGGTTTGAGATGGGGCACATACCCTTGATTTTGAGCGCAAGGCCACGGCACAGTGAGATGTTGTTCCTGCCCTTGAGCGTGCAGCCTTGAGCCTGGCGGCAGTCCTCGCTCCTTCCGGCAGGGTCCCCCCAGCTGTCCCGGTACATGGAGGGGGGATCACGCTGTCCCTGGGAGGGACAATGGTGCCTGCAAGCCCCAGGGCTGGCTGTTTGCCTCGGCAGTAGGGCTGGGGACGCAGCAGGAGGGATGCTGGCTTGGTCCCAGTACCACATGGCCCCAGCCTCTCCGGGGTCCACCCGGGGACCGTGGAGGCAGGGCCAACCCTGGGCATCTCCAGCAACACCCAGATCCTGCTCAGGACCGGGGGAACTGCTTCCCCAGGGATGCTGGAGGGGGCATCACCCCTTCCCTCCTGCCACCCCCCTGCCTGCTCCAGCCCAGAGCCTCCAGCATCACAGCGGGGTGACCCAGGCGCAGGGACAAGGGACGCCAGCAGCGTGTCAGATCATTTTATTGCCACAGTGGCCACGGGCCAGACCCAGTTCCCAGAGGGGGTCTGGGTCCAGCCCCTTGACCCCTCTAATACTGTTGAAAAGACAAACCCCAAGCCTCTGTGTCCACACATGGGCGCTGAGCATCCTCCATCCCAGCCCCCAGGGAGCAGCTCCGGGGCATTGCTCCCATCCTGCTGCCTGCACCTCCAGGAGCGGGACACCAGCAGGGAAAAGCGAAGTGAGACCCAAAGGTGCAGAGGGGGCCAGTCCTGGAGCAGCAGGAGCTGCCACCATGTCCTGACCCGGGGGCTGCCAGTGGTGGGGAGCGGCACGAGCCCCCTTGGCCACCTCAAACCTCCATGCCGGGTGCCCGCCCCAGGCCCAGCGCCTGCACCAGGTCATCGCTGAGCCCGCTCTTCAGCGTCCGTCTCACTGTGGGAAGAGGAGAGGGTGGCACTGGCTGCCAGGGTCCCCACGTGGTGGCCCTGCCACGCTGGGGAGGGCAGTGGTGGCATGGTCTGGTCTCAGGGCACCTCCTGCTGTGGCCTGGTGGGCTCAATGTGGGCACTCAGGGGTGGCCAGGGGAGAAAGAGCCAGGCACAGGGACAAGGGACAAGGGCACAGAGGGGGGACAAGGCATGGAGACAGAGCATGGGGACAGAGACCGATGGGACAAGACATGGGGGACAGAGACGGGACAGGGATGCAAAGATGGGAAAGCATGTGAGCAGGGACACAGGACAGAGTACCGGGACACAGAAGTGAGACAGAGTATGGGGACAGGGAGAGTGAGGTGGGATGAGGGACATAAGAGTGGGTCAGGGCATGGGGACAGGGACATGGGAACAGGCCACACAGGTGGGAGAGGGCACAAGGACAGGGACATGGGTGAGACAGAGAGATGGGATAGGGCAAGGGGACAGGGACACAGAGATGGGAAAATGCATCTGGGCAGGGATAGAGTACAGGGACAGGGGCAGAGCACGGGGACAGCGACGGGACAGGGCACGGGGACAGGGATGGGACTTACAGGACTTCCTGTTGCCGCGGGACCTCCTGCGCTCCTTGTTGGCGCAGGGCCGGGGGTTGGCGTTGTGAGTCACGGATTTCACCAGCCGGTCCATGATTTCATCCGAAGCATCGTCTGGGGAGCTGGGAACATCCTCCTGGGCCGGAGAGCCCTGGGCCGGGCTGGCATGCCCTGTCCCTGCATGGGGACAAGGGGGACGCTGCCATCAGCCGTGCCCAGCCAGCCGGGCATGCCTTGAGTGCCTCGGCCACCCCGCTCCTACCCCGGCTGGCCCGGCTGCGGCGGGCAGGGGCGTCCGTGGGGGAGGTCAGCAGGCTCTTCATGCTCTCGTGACCCGCTTCCATCTGCTCCTCGGGGCCGCTGGACACCACGGCGGGCGGCGAAGCGGCCTCAGCGATGCCGGAGAACTTCTCCGTCTGCAGCGGGAGGAGAGGCGGGTGTCAAGGACCTGGGGGACATCAGCTGGTGGTGGCGACCGGCTGAGCGTCCCCGTACCTCGGTGATGAGCCGTCCCCGGGTCTTGTTGCGCTCGCGGTGGGCGGCCCGTTTCTTCTGCTGCTGCAGGACGCGCTCCCGGCAGGTGCGGTACTCCAGGGCGAACTCCCGCAGCAGTTTGCAGATGGGCGTCACCTTCACGTCCCGCGCCGCGCTCGCCGGGTACCCCAGGTACAGCAGAAAGGAGTGAAACCTGCGGGGACGTTGGTCACGGAGGGCCACCAGTGGGACCGCAGGGTTCCCGCTGCCTCCCCAGGGCCTCGAGCCACCAACCTGTTGAGGACGCGCCTGTGCACCACCTTCAAGACGATAATGCGCTGGGTGCTGTCCTTGAGGAAGTCTGTCAGCTTGCTCTTCAGCACCGGCTTGGTCTCGTGCTTGGCAATGACCTTCAGGTTGTCCCAGGAGGCCCTGCACCTCCGCTCCAGCTGCACCAGGCTGTTGGCCAGCTCGTCAAAGTCAACCTGGAAGAGTCCGATGTCTGCCCTCAGCCACGCTGGTGGAGCCGGGCAGCTGTGAGACCTGCACCCTTGCCTCGAAGAGCATCATCTGCCTTGTCTCACCTTGGCAGAGCGGGTGATGGAGGCGATCTCCGAGTAGAGGTCGGTGGTTTCTGGGAATTTCTCTACCACCATCTGGCAGAGATGGTGGAGGAGGGACTGCCGGTGCACTGTGTCCTTCACTTCTGAGACCTTCTCCAGGTAGCCCAGCTCAAAGCCTCTGCTCTGAAACCTCAATGGACTCAGCGGGGCCTCTCCATCCCTCCACCATCACACAGACCCACTCTCCACCTCCATGCAGACCCACCAGCACCCGCACCACCCACTCTCCTCAGGCACCATCCCAAGCTTCCCATGGTCCCCCTTGGGTGCCCATGCACCACGGCTGGCCCTGTCCTTGCAGCACTCAAGACAGGCCATGTCCCTCTGCCCCCTGCTCCTCACCTGGGAGCCATTCAAGAAGTTGCCCATAGCCAGCAGCGTGGCCAGGATGCACTTGAAGGTGTGATTTCTGGCCAGTTGCTCCATGCCCACCTTCAGATCAAAGAGCGGCTCTGCAATCTCCTGGGTGAGGAGACAGGCAGGTGAGACCCCTTGGCCACCTTCTCCCTTGGGAGCTTCAGCATTTGCCCTTGCCTTTAAGGACAACCACCCCATGGTCAACCCAAGCCCCCGTTTACACTGGGAACCTGCAGCCCATCCCCAGCCAGGATGGCACCTCCCATACTTGGACACGGCTGGTGGCCACCAGGAACACGCTTGGCTGAGCAGTCAGCACTGCTGGGGCTGGCAGCGGCGGGAGGGTGGAGGGGCGATGGGGTACGTGGCTCTGTACCTGCTCCAGGCTCTCATAGTCCAGCTTGAAGGCCCAGAGCTGGAGCCTGGCCGTGAGGTCGCTGATGGAAGACAGGGAGAGCAGGAACTGCTCCGCAGAGCCCAAGGGCACATCAGGGTTGGCCAACTGGGCCTCCTGGATCTTCTGCTTCTCCTCCTCGGTCGGGACCATGGTCAGGATTTTCTAGAGCAGGCAAAGAGGGATGTGTCAGACTCCACACATGTCACCATGGGACGTGTCATCCCAGGGCTGGCAGCGCAGGGCATCATGGCATGGAGGCATCATGGCATGGAGGCCTCCTGGCCGGGGGAAACGACCCGCCTGAGGGCCTCAGCGTGGGTGAGCTTCTCTCATGCTCACCTCAATCCCTTCCTTATTGACTGCAAACTCATCAAAGTTGAGCACGGCTGTCTTGATGATGTGCACGGGTGGCAGCACCGTGAGGCCAATGTTGATGGCGTTGCTCCTCTTGGGGTCCAGCACCACCACCACCTTCTTCCCATCGATGGCCTTCTGCAAAGAGGACGGGATAGATGGGGACAGCCAGGCAAAGGGCTCGCCTTCAGGAAAACACCATGAGCATAGGGAGGCGATCAGGGATGCAGTGGTGAGCCAAACCTGCGCGCTGCCCATCACCGTCCCCACCGAGCCTCTGGGCAGCAGGCAGCCACCCTCAGCATAGGGTAGGGGTGACAATGCATGCCTAGGGTCCCCACGGGAACTAACAGCCTTCCTCCCACCCCTCAAGTCCCCTTGGCTGACGGGTGCCAGCCCTCTGATACCTTCGAAGTTGGCACTTCCTTTGACCGTGACTCAAAGAGATGCTCCAGTTTGGCAACATTGACCTCGACATTCTCCAGGGACGCCCACACTGTCGCCTGGCCGAACCTGCCCTGCCCCACGGTGCCATCCAGCTGCTTCAGCTCCTTCCAGAAGAGCTTTACTGTCCTCTTCTTCTTGGCCTGGGAGGGGCCATCCGTTGCTGAGGGACCTGGCAGTCCTGGGGGAGGCGGGCAGCCAGGGATTGATGGAGGTGGAGGTGGTGGGCAGCCAGGAATTGCAGGAGGTGGAGGTGGAGGTGGTGGGCAGCCAGGAATTGCAGGAGGTGGAGGTGGAGGTGGTGGGCAGCCAGGAATGGGAGGAGGTGGAGGGGGAACCGTGAGAGCTCCAGCGCTCGTTGCTTCAATGCTGGGAGGAAGGAAGGAGCCATTGGTTATGGACCCCGTGTCCAGGATGTCAAAGTCTTCTTCTTCTCCCAAATCAGTGAAGTCCAAGTCTTTGATCTTCAGCTGCACAGGGCTGGCCTCCAGGCGCTCCCATGTCAGCTCCACGTCTTTCTTGATGGGCATCATCCCGGTGTTCTCCAGCTTCTGCGTGTGGGTCTCGGCATCTACGCTGGACATGGCACGTGCCAGCTTTGCGTGGGCATTGGCCACTGGCCCATCCGGAGCCCTGCTGCGGAGCCAGGCGCCCTCTTGCTCCTGGCTGCCACTTCCCCCAGTGTCCATCTCCACCTCACCCTGGACCAGGTGGGATGATGGGATCTCAGGGAAAACCTTCTCCCTTCCTGGCTCTGAGGAGCCCTTGGCGTAGAGCATGTCCAGCATAAACTTGGTGTCGGAGGAGATGGCGCTGCAGGAGTCGGTGGTGTCCGGCCGAGCCAGGCGAGACCCTGCAGGCAGAGGGGAGAGGCTGGGACAGTCCCCTTGGAGGGTGCAGGTGCTGCTGGGCTGCACGTAGAGTTGGGGTCCCGCTCCCCAGTGGGGACACGTTTGGATGGTGGCGTTGGGAGTGGGAGGGGGAGGTACCACCCAGCTCCTCCGTGGTATCACAGGCAAGGGCTGGGGGCAAAGGGGCCACTAACACCCACCCCATGGACCCCGACGAGCCCAGAGCCAGAAACACACACCCTGGGAGCACCTACTTATGCTGGGTGGCTCCATCCCAGGCTCAGAGGTGCCGCCGTCCCTGTCCCACGGGAGAGCAGCGGGATGCTCCAGCGCAGCGTCGCCGAAGACGTCGAGCCGTCCCTTGGCCATGGAAGAGATCTTCTCCTTCTGGGCTGCAGCCAGGTTCTCCAAGAAGCGAGCTCTGTGAGACAGGGGTGGACGTTGGCTGGGAGCAAGGCAGGGATGGGGACGACGGGCAAACCACGCCATGCCACACTGCACAGCCACACGGCACAGAAACCCCCTGCACCGGCCACACCGCATCAGGGACCTGGAGGACTCGCTCAACCTCCTCCAAGCCCTGCAGAGAGACAGGTGATGCCACCATGGCTTGGGGACAGGGATGCCGCAGCCCCACCGGAGCCAAAGGCTCATGCCATCTAGGTGCCACTGTCACCGGTTGGTCCCAACGGACCTGGTGGTCCTGTGACCCTCATCCAAAAGCTGCAAAACCCAGGAGGGTGCTCGGGCAGAGGCTCGTGGGGACCCTCCTGCTCCTCATGCCCTGCGTGGCCGGAGCCCAGATGCCTCCAGCCGGGTGCCGGCCCGAGGAAGCGCATGCCTGGAGACACACGCATGCCTCTACTTACTCAAACTTCCTCAAAATAGGCTTGTCCCCATGCAAGGGGGGAGCATCCTCCCGCCTGAGGGAAAACAGGGGTTAGCCCCGCACTGCCGGCAGCCCCGCAGGGCTAACGCACCCGCCTGGCAGCCCTCCAGCGTGGGACCCTCGCCCCACTGTCACCCCATGGCCCTGGCGTTCGCTGGGAGCCGGGAGAGCCCCGGTGAGTCTCCTCCAGGCCAGGTGCTCCCCCACCGGAGCCACTCAGTTTGCCACTGGGATGGCGATGCCAGCCCTGGGGTGGGCTGTGCCACCCCCCGGCAGGGACACCTCACCCCGGCCGGTGGGGATCAGAGGGTTCCATCACCCCTGGGGGATGCTGGCGATGGGGGGAGCGGGCTGGGGTCTCGCCGGCAGGGCTCAGAGGGGAGAGGGGAGGGACGGGGGCAGCGAGGTGGGGGCAGCGAGCGGGGCAGGGCCCGCTCCCGCCGGAGCATCCCACCGGGAGGGAGCACACGCGTGCAGAGCCCGGGCACTTACCAGACAGGGGCAGTTTGGCGCAGCCTGCAAAAGGAAAGATAGAAAAGAGTGGGCAGAGGAGAGGGCAAGCGTGGGCAGAGAGGAGGAGCGAGGAGGAGCTGGAGCAGAGCTGTGTATGCCCGAAGGATGCCCTGGAGCCCCTGGCTGGACCCTCTTGGGTGCCCGCTCCCCCGTCACGCTTCTCTCCAGCCCCAGTGCCCATCCAGATCCTGTTTATCCCTGGGGTAGATGCATCCCACGCTCCTGGGACCCCCCTCTCTGCCACCCCTGGCGGGATCTCCCGTGCACCCAGCCCCTCCTGGCTCCTTACTTGTAGACGCTGCGCTCGCCCGGGCCCGGGGGCTGCTCCTTCTCGGCCGGGGGGGGGGCCAGGGCCAGCCGGACGCTGGACGCGCTGTTGTAGACACTGCTGGGACAGGGTCTGGAAGAAGAGGGGACAGGGACTGAGAGCAGGTCCTGCGGGGCCACCCTCCACCCTGGCACCGGGAAGGGACCTGAGTGCTACTCATGCCGCATCCCAGCATCTTTGCCATCCCGGGAGCATCCCCACCATGGGCCGCCTCCGGCCACACTTACTCTGCTGGGCTGCTCGGTGCGGGGACAGATGGGGTGTCCTCGGTGGGGGACTCCTTCGGGGTGCCAGGGGACCCCAGCAGCGGCTGTGCATCGGGACTGGGCTCCGGGCAGCCACCCTGGGATCGCCACCCACGCCGGCCCTCATCCGTCCTCCTCCGCTCCTTGCGTGTCCCCCCCAGGGGCTGCTCTTCCACGTCATCCTCCAGCTTGAGAGCGCTCTGTGGAGGGGATGGAGGGGATGGCACCGGGCACGGCACCCCTGCCACCCCACGCACCCACCCTCCCCGCTGCCATGGGACATGGACAGATCCCGTGGGAGCCCCCCTCACTTCGTAGAGCGTGAACTGCTGCTTCAAGTCCAGGTCGGTGCCCTTGCTTCCCAGGTACTGCTGCACCACCTGCTCCATGCCCTGCTGCTCCAGACAGTCCGTCACATCGTAGAAGGTGTCCTGGTCCGGGAGGGCTGCCAGCGTCTGAGCAGGACCAGAGGGACGCTGCTGGGACCGGGGTGACCCACGTCGAGCCCCACCAGCACGGCATCCCAGGGATGCCCTTGCCACCCCCCCCCACCCCCAGACCTTGTTGATCAGCGTCATGGCATACACCAGCAGCTCCGTGTCAGCCCCGTTGCGCTGCTCCAGGATGGCCATCAGGTTGGACCACGGGCACGTGCCTGGGAAAATCGACACGCGAAGGTGACATGGGAAGGGACACCATCCTGCAGTTGGGGACCTTGCAGGAGGCTGGGGCTGCACCCACCTCTCGCCTGGTCCACGGCGTTGACAGCACGGATGAGGAGCAGGGCGTTGGGCTCCGTGTACTCCACGAACACCAGCAGCAGCTTCAGCGCCATCTTCACCACCAGGCGAAACTGGGACAAGGGACGGTGGCTGGGATGGTGGCGGGGGGCTGCCAGCGTGACGCCAGGGCACTGCGTGGTGGCTGTGCCCGTGCCCAAGGGCTGGGGACTTTGCTGGCAGCCTGGGGGACAGGTCGTGGTGCCGTGGGGACAGGAACCAGCCTACAGCTGTGACACTGATGGCCAAGGGGCACCAGGAAGGAACCCAGTGTGGGATCCTCTCATTCAAGCTCCGTGCCCAGGAACACGGTCACACCAGGACAGTGAGCTCTAGGGACCTTGGGTGACTTCCAGATGGGTGGGAGCAGGACCCAATGCACCCAAAGGTACCGGGGCACCCAGCCCGAAGGAAGAGAGTGGGGTAAATGCCCTGAGGGACAGTGCAAGGGGACAGCAAGGGCACAGGCAGCCCCCCAAGGGCAGCCGGGCGCTTACCGGGCTTCCCGACAGCGTGTACAGCCACTGGACGGTCTCGTTGTGGTTGATGACACCCTGCATCCCGTCCACGAAGAGCATGATCTGGCTCAAGGCTGCAAGGCAGAGAGCGGGCAGGGCGATGGCGTGGGGAGCAGGGCAGGGCTTTGCCAGCCCCACGCAGCACGGCCACGCCACGGGGAGGAGAGATGCCCTGTACCCCACCACCAACCCCGCAGGATGTAATTCTGGTAGTTCTGGTCGGCTTCTGCCCCCACTTTGATCAGGCACGTCAACCCCTCCAGGTTCACAAACTCAGGCACCAGGTCCTTGTCCTCCTGCGGGGCGAAGGCCCGGCGTTACCGCAGCGTGGGGAGGCGGGGGGCAGGCATCCAGCCCCCCCCGAGCCCCCCACGGCGCTGGCATCACCCTACCTGAAAGAGCTGCTTGAGGGAGAAGAGGGATCGCCGCAGCTCCGGCCCCTGCGAGTTGTACAGTTTCTCTGGAAGGAAAGGAGGGAGGCGGCGCGATGGCCTGACCCGCAGGGGCTCGCTGCTCCACCGGGGCTCCAAAACACTCCCGGCTGCCCGGGAAAGCCCCGCATCCCGGCTTGAGCCCTCTGCCGTCACCGCCCGGCTGTCGGACATGCAGGGTGGAAGCAGCTGCAGCTCCACAACTACTTTTTTTCAGCCCTGCCACCTTCCTATTTCCTTTTTCTGCTTTTTTTTTTAAAAAAAAATTTTTTTCTGCCCAGCAATGACCTAAATATCCCCTCTGGTTTCCTGTGCAGAACCGAAACGGGAACACAGGCAGGAGGCTGAGTTACTTTTAGCCATCCCTCCCCGGGCAAAGCCCCGGCAGGGTCCCGGAGCCCCCAGCAGCCCCACGGTTTGGGAAGAGCAGCAGGATGGGGATGGGAAGGACGGCGGCATGACACCATCTGCTTGGGGACAAAAGGAGAGTCACCGGGCTGGAGGCTGGATGGAGACGACATGCTCATGGGGACAGTGCCTGTGGGCAATGGGAAGCTGGAAAGCCCTGCTTTAACTAGCGGAGACCAAAGGCATTGGGAGCCAGCACTTCCCGCATCCAAAAACTGAGATATCCGAGCATCCCGAGTTATTCGGGTCAGCTTTGGAGCTACAACAAGCCAAACCCAAGCTGTCCAAGGAGCTCTCCAGACTCGCCGATGAGGGCTCTGTAAAACACGAGGTCCCAGCAGCCTCCTCCGCTCGCTTATCGGCTTGTCAGGGCAGCCGAGAGGGAACGCAGAGCAGCCGAGAGGGAACGCAGAGCAGCCTGGGGCTCCGCCGGAGCCTGGGAATTGCCGGCAAAGAGCATGACCCCGACCCCAGCCTTCCTGCTCCGTGCCGTGCCCCTTCCCGCGCCGCTCGGCATCGCTCTGCTCAGCGCTCGTTTGCCCCCCTGCCAAGGAGTTAATGAAAAAAAAAAAAACAAAACCGGCTTGAGAGTCCCAAATATTTGGCAGGACCTCCGAGCGGGCTGCCCGAAGCGGCGGCAGCGCTCTCTGCTGCCTGAGAGCTATTTGTTTGTATCCTGCAAAGCTATATTTAGAGCTGGCCTGAACGACTCCGAATAGCTGCAGCGGGCTCCCGGCCGAAGAGGCAAAAGTCCCCATCTCCGAGGATGGAGGGGATTAACCCCAGCGGGTCCCCACCAGCATCAGGGGGATCACGTCTCCTTGGGGGGTTACGGGGTGGGAGCAGCCCCAGGCTGTATCGCTCCCACTCTCCATCACCAAAAGCGTTGCCAAAACTCACTGCGGAGACCAAACCCCCATCATCTGGGGAGGGGGCCGAGGCCCCGGCCCCACACCAGCCGGGAGGAGGGAGCAGCCCCGACTCACCGATGATGGCATGGACTCGGACGGAGAGCTGCGTGCGCAGGATGAGCGTGGGCCGTCTCCCCTTCCTGGGGTGGGGGGAAACAACACGTGAGCACCTGCAGCAGGACCACCCCCGCCCCCAGCCCGTGCTCCCCAGCACTCACACACACGTGGGGTCCCCCCGTCCCATCCCCGGAGGGCTCTGGCACCCCAACATGCCTCACCTGACCTCCTCGTAGAAACCCTCCAGATCATCCTTCTGCTCCAGCAGGGACAAGTCGAGGTCCAGGTAGTGTCCGGAGGGCGAGACCTGCAGTGTGCAGTCCTCCAGCTGGGGAGGCAGACAGCCCGGCTGAGTCCCGGTCCCCACCACATCCCTCCCGCCTCCCAGAGGAGGCAGCATCCCCGGGTCACCCTCCCATCCCCACCAAACCCACCAGGCAGCCGCATTCCGGCTGGCAGGTCCCACCCTGTCCCCACACGGAGATGCCCGGCACCCTCCGCCCCAGCCCGGTGGCAGATTTGGGAGAAACATGGAGCCGCAGGCTGGGAAAAGGCAGAGCGAGGGCGGCCCCACCGCCGCAGCCGGGCTCCTTGGCAATCCTTGGCAAGAGGCTGAACCACTCCCTGGGGCTCCACTGAGTCAGCCGGGGTGCAACCAGGGCAGGATCCGTCTCCTGCCGGGGCTGGTGCCTTCTCCTGGGCGGATGAATCACCTCTGCCTGCGGGGACCAAGTCTGCGGGACCTGCCAAGGCACACGGCCCCGCCGGGGACACCCCAAACCAGGGCAGATCCCCCTGGGATGTCCCCCCGCTGACACAGCCCCTGGCTCAGCCCCCAGCCGTTTTTCCAGCGGGACAAGGGGGAAAAAACACAGCCTGAGGCCAGGCTGGGGTGAGGGCATCTCCCCCAAAAGTCCACGCACAGCACCCACAAAACCCCCGCACAAGCCCCCTGGGAACCAGCAGTAGCCAGGCAGGGTTCCTGGGCGAGCTCCCCATGGGGCAGGGCAGAGGGAGGGCAGTGCCAGCACCCCCCCACCCCAGGGAATCTGGTCCTAAACCTCCAAGGAACTGACGCTCCTTTCCAAATCGGCACAGCAACGCTGCGTAACCACCTGGGGAGCGGGGATAAAAACCTCACTACTGGGTTTTGTAAAAAACCCTGCCCTGGCCACCCTCGGGGCAGGCTGGCGACCCCCAGCTCCCGCATCCCACTGGGGTTGCTTTCCATGAAAGCACTGTCTCCTCGAGCCACAGGCTCATGCAAGAGCTCGCACGTTACGACTTCACCGCGACGGCGACGTCAAAACCAGAGGGCAAAGGAAAATACGCCACGCGCGTTAAAATAATTAATGACCCTGACTAAGCCTCGGGATAACAGGCAATTTGGCACGGCACTGCCGCGGGGCTGGACGCAGTTGTTGTGTTGTTGAGGGCCCTGCTCCACCTCCGGCGGTTGCTGGCCGCGCCAGCCAGCCATGACAACGCCACCAAACACAGGCTGCTGGCACCGGGCGAGCGCTGCCGGCTGCCAGCTCTGCCTCCGCGGCGAGGATGGCTAGTGCTGACCCCACGCAGGGTTGGGGAAAGCTTCAATTCCTGCATGGGGCAAGGGCTCTCCTTGGCATCCCTGCATTCCCTCAGGTGTCCCTGCATCCTCCTGGGCATGGGAGACCTCTCCTGCATCCCCATAGACATCCCTACATCCTTCTGAGCATCCTCTCCTGCATTCCTGCGTCCTCCTGGACATGGGAGACCTCTCCTGCATCCGCATAGGCATCCCTGCCTCCTTCTGAGCATCTGCCCCTGAATCCCTGCATCCCCCTGGGCATGGGACACCCCTCCTGCATCCCCCCAGGCATGCCTACATCCTTCTGAGCATCTGCCCCTGCATCTTCCTGGACACAGGAGACCCCTCCTGCATCCCTGCATCCCCCTGGGCATGGGACACCCCTCCTGCATCCCCCCAGGCATGCCCACATCCTTCTGAGCATCTGCCCCTGCCTCCCTGCGTCTTCCTGGACATGAGAGATCCCTCCTGCATCCCTGCATCCTCCTGGGCACGGGACACCCCTCCTGCATCCCCTCAGGCATTCCCCTGAGGCACCGAAACACAGTGAAGAGCAACTCACGGCTCCAGCGGAAAAGCTTTGCCTTCTCTGGGCTGCCAGAACACGGAGCTAAATGTCCCCAACTCCGACCAGGGCCGGTGACACGTCCCAGCTGGTGGGGGAGGCCAAGCCCCTGGGACTCGACCCCGTATGTTTCCCGTGCGAGCTTGGCAGCGCTCCCCACGAGGGATGCTCTGAGCGCCTGTGACCCCCCCCCAGCAAGCACCAGCCCCCGGGGATGGAGACGGGCTGTCCCAGGCTCAGGCCGCCCTGCCAAAATTCCCGGGGCAGCACTTCCGCGCCAGGGAGCACAGACTGCCCCGGGGTCGGGGTTACTCCCGCGCCCTCGGATGAGGTTTTGAACCGTGCAGGATCCCAGCGGGGACCTCGGGGCCACGCTGCTGGGGACGGTGCGGTGGGGCCATGGGGTACTGATGGCTCCCGGTGTGGGGTGGATGAAATCCATCCATCTCCTGCCTGCAAAGCTGTTTTAAAATGAGCTGGGCTTTGAAGGCCATGGGGACTTGCAGGCAAAGCGGAGCTGTGGAAGGAGGAGAGTGTCCCACGCTCACACCTCCAGCCCACGGCTTCTGGGAGCCCCAGCCACCCCGCAGCGGCACTGACATCCTCCACCCACCCTGCTGCCGCAATCCTGAGGCTTGGGGAGCTGGGGACACATGGAGGTCCCTGAGGAGAAGGACCTGGGGGATGTTGGTGGATGAGAAGCTCAAC
>VXBO01014232.1:0-51145 GCA_013400135.1 Rhinoptilus africanus
CGGGAAGGGGCACGCACAGCCCCGGCGCACACAAACGGCACGGGAGGAGGGGGAAAGTTTCCAGCCGCTCCAACCGAATAGCCAACGTTTGCGATCCCCAGGCAGGCACGGTGGCCAGCGCACCCTGTGCACGCCCCGGCCCCGAAGGCAAGGGGGCAGCGCGCCGGGCGAGCGAGGGGAGGGGGCCCGGGGCACGGAGAGAGGGGGGCAAGAGGGAAAAGAAAACGATCCCGGTTTTTTTTTCAATGGAACCGCCGCTGGTGCCGGGCACGGCTGCCCAGGGCAGGGAAGAAGGGGACACCCCCGCCCCCCCGGCGGCTCTGCCGAGCGGACCCGCACCGAGGGGCAGATGACCGGGGCTGCGCATAAAGAGCGGGGCAGCGGGGTGGGCTCCCGGCAGCGCCCGGCCGCCCCGCGGGACCCGCGCCCCCGCCCGCGCCGCGTTACCTTCTTAGTGCATCTGGAGCAGCAGCTTTTCTTCCCCTTCCCCTCTCCTCCTCCTCCTCCTCTCCCTCTCCTGTCCTCTCGGTTTATACCAGCTTGTTCCTCATCTCACAGCCTTCCTCCCAGCGCCATCTTGCAAGCTTGTGACGTTGGGAGCCGCTCACCCCTGACCCACATTTGAATAGAAGCCAAAATGAAAAAAAGAAGAGGCGAGAGAGGGAGAGAGGAGAGAAAGAGGGGGAAGAAGAAGAAGAAGAAAGAGCGGAACAAGGAGAGGCAGGCGAAGCCGCAGCTAAGCAAGTGCTGTGCCAGTGTGGAACAGCATCGGCTCCCGCTCCCTTGCCAGCTAGTTTAGTAATAAGCAATTTCCTGCTTTTGCAATAAATGTTGCCGCGGCGGGGCTGGGAGAGGGACGGGGAGCTGGGTAATTCCCACCGAGGGACCAGGGCGTCCCCCANGGAAGTATATCGAAGGGAAAAGTTATTTGTGTTTTGCATCCCTGGTCCTGCAGAGACTTTCATGCATGCTTAACTTTAAGCACATCAGTAATCACACTGAGCAAGCAGGGGCTATTCAGATTCTTACACTAAGCATGTGCACAGTCTGCAGGCTCCAACTATTACTTTGTAAAACGTTAAGTGGACTGATATCATCTTAATTTTGCTGACCATTGCCACAAAGCACAACTGTGCAGAAATCTGAATTATACCTATGTAGCAGTTTCTTCCTTCAGTAGCTAATTAATCTGTAATAACAGGAGCAATGCATACAAACATTTTTATTGTAATCGTGCAGGGGAGTTCTTCCGCTATCCCATGTAGGAATCACTGTATTAGCTGCAAGTGTGAGGTGACATTTTTTTTTCTTCTATGCCCTTGAAGCCACCCATAACCAAAACTCTCTGTAGCCCAAGAGAGGTGATTCACTAGTGAAGCTGAGTCTACCATTTAACCCATCCCTAAGAATTCCCAAACAGCCTCAACGCCAGCGACTCTCTCAGCAGCTTCCTGTGCAGGTCCCCGCAGTTCACAGGCGCTTCAGCTGGAGCCCAGCTGCAGCCTAAGCCCTCCTTCCCTGATAATAAAGGTATTTTCGAGTTGCTCATCCAGAGTTCAAAGTTTCTGCAGGAGATGGTTTCTTCAGCCCTACCAAAGTGGCTTGAGGAGCAAATAAAGATAAGACAAATCACAACAGCCATACCAGAAAGGTCTGGACTGGTGGTTTGTTCACAGTACACCCAATAAAGAGCAGAACACTTCAGCAGTGGTGAGAACAGCAAACCTGACTGTCAGCACAAGACCCAGTGAAGTAGATAAGGATCAAGTCAAGACTCTTCCCCCACCGGGAAAGTTAATTTAAGATCGGAGATGCTGCTCTTAGCTGTATTTTAAAGCTAAGTGGCCTTGCAAATCGCCAGGGAGGTGTAGGTAGCCATTTGCTTCATGCTGTGCCAGGGGAATTGGTAGGCAAATACACAGAAGTCCTTGTGCTGTGTTATCTAAACAGGGAAAAAATGCATCCTGGAGTTATTTCAGGGAGGTTTAGACATTTGGGTTTAGAAAGACCCCGCTTTTGTGAATCGCTGTGTGGCATCTCAAGACCTCAACAATGCCACCGTCTGCCCTCAATCTTCCTTCCTTCCGCTGGAGCTTACCACCCTAGAAGCAGTTGGAAGAACCATCTGTCTGCCCCTGCCAGTTCACAGACCAGCATCTTCCTTCAAACCCACTTTTCCTCAGACGTTTGAACAGAGGTGCCCAGATGTTTGAACAGAGGTGCCAGGCTTCGCACAGGAATGCCTTGAAGCACAAGCATTTCAGTCTGTCTGCCAGCTTTGCTAGGCAGAGTGAAGGGAGTGAAGAAGGTTGGGAAGAAGGGGTGAAACATGCCAGAAGGCCACCACAAGATTTAGTCTGCAAAAAGCTTTACTTGTATTTGAATCTTTTCCAGGTTTGGGGACAATCCGTTCCGAGCATCCCTAAGGAAATGGAGAGAGAGACACATTCTCAGTGGAGAGGAGACAAAAAAAGGTAGAAATAGGTGTCTGGCACCTAGAAATGATATGGTAGGATGTAACACTGCATGCAGCTTCATATATACATGATAATTATAAGGTTGAAAGAGAATTAATGAGGAAGGTAGACCTGGTGCTGTCACTACAACCATGGACATCTGTGGAGAATCTGATGAGCCAAGAAGAAGTATGACCACACCTACCTGGGAAACATCTACAGGCATGCAAGGCAGATACCATGATACCTATGATGTCTCCAAGCAACCGCAGCCGGGGAACTTGCCATCCAAACAGAGGGTACACCCTCAAGTTCCAAGAAATCACGCCCACTGTGGGCACGTCTGTCACTGGGTGAGACGTGTCCGTGTACGAGAGAAGCAAATGCGTTTGCGAGGTGCAGAGCACAGCGTTCTCAGGTGAAAGGCTGGACTAGAAGGGTGATGGTGGCACTCTCGTTGCCAATGCTGTGGCACAGTGAGCATATTCTGAAGGATGGTTTGGGCTAGTGGATGCTTTGAAGAAAGAGGCTCTTCTGTTTCCAGCCAGATACTTGTGATGAACTTTGTTTTCTAGTTTTGTTTGACTGTGGGGGTTTTAAGATTTCATTTGAAAAGCGCACACTCGGGACAGCAGCCGTGGATTGTGCTGGGTGCTTTGCAGACACAAATGAAAGCTTCAACTTCATCCTCAGCGTAGTGATGAATATGTTGAATACAACGCATCCAAGGTAGCTATAACAAACTGATTTTTGTCCTAACAGTATGCAAACAATTCAGAACATAATACAAACAACAAGCGGATTTCACACTGTCCTTGTATATTTACCCTTAGTATCTATTCACAAATAGCTCTGTAATGTTGCTTTCAGGCAGTAAAGTTTAATTAATTGTATCCCCCCAAAATTAAGTTATTGTTTGTTATTGTTTGCCAAATATTTAGACTCAAATCAAGTCGGTGGCTGAAACCCACAGGAATTTCAGGGCTTCAGTTTGTTTTTAGTCATTTTCGATGGGTTCAGAAGCAGCTCCGGTCCTTTATAGCGGTGCTAATAGTAAGGTTATACTCATCATAAAGCAGGAAGAGGACATGGGTAGAATGGTTATAGTGGCAAACCAGTGCTGCGGGTGAGGAATGAAGTAATCTGAGCAAAGAAAATGCCATTGCAGAAAGTAAATAGAATAACGACCAAAGGGTGGCCATGTGCCCTAACAGCTCTTCAGTGCCACCTGCCTCCAGTCCCAGCGCTAGTGGGTGTCCAGTGCCATCTAGCAGGCAAAACAGTTGTTTACAGTAGTAAACTGATGGATAAAGGTGGGCGGAAAAGTTGAAGCGAAAAGCAAAAAACTGTCATTCACGGAACCAAGCGAAACATAGAGGGCAGAGAATGCCAGCGGAGGGCGTATGTATGAAAGCAAAGTGAAAGCCGGGGGCTAACCAGCCTGCTTCTCAAGAATAAAGGCGGGTTTAGCCCTAAGAGTAAGTTTCTTACCAGAGGTTTGCGGTCATTGCCTCTCCAGTGGGGTAGTCGTGGCAGTGCCACTAGAAATGCTGAGGACCAGAACATCAGATTGGAGCTGCCACAGGCACCCTCCGAGGCATTGCAGTGACCCAGGGAAATTGTGCCTGAGTGGTGGCGAACAGCTGGCGGTAGCTTGTGAAATTAAAGAGTTATTTTACTGTCCCCTTGATAGAAATGTCCCTCTACAGTCAGACATACGTGTCTGGAAGGTCTTTTCCAAAAGACTTGGAAGTGTTCGTGGAGGAGACATCGATTTTATGCTGAGATGGGTTTTGAAAATCTTTTCTCTCGTAGCTGCAAATGCTTCATGTATAAATATACTGTTCTTGGTAAAGCTCCTTTATAATTAGTTGGATTAGTTGGTTTCCCCACTACTATCTATGGTCTTTTGACTGCAGTTGGTGGATGGACACAAAGAACATTACATTTTGACCTTTGTATAATGATACCTTAATTTCTCATATGCATTCCTATTTTTACTAATTCAAAACAGCTTCTACAAATAATTTTTCCACAGCTTAAAAGGAAAATACAGTCTTTTAGGAAACTCATATGTAAGCAAGGAAAATCATAAACCATAAATGTAATCTGAATGTTTAGTATCAAAAATAGCCACAAAGGCTGTGAATTCGAAGCTAGTTTAATGCTGCAGCTGGTCACAGATTCACTCAGCTCTTTGTTGATTTGCGTCATAAGGGTTCTGTTCAAAATCACGGGCTCAGAAACCCAATTCAAAACAACCCCCAAAACATCAGAAGGTAGCAGTTTGAAGAATCAAGCTAGTTATTTAGTGCTTGTACAAGGTACTATTTTGTACACTTCTGCTTCCGTTGTATTCTTAGTGATAGAAAGTTTTAATTTCCTTGGAAGAGAAGAAACATACAATATTTTTATTGCTACAAGCTGAAGCTTTTTGCTAGGCATTCTGGCACGCGCAGGGCTGATGCAAGGGGTTTTGTGACTCTAATCAGATAAAAACGTTGCTTCCATTATAACAAGATCTTTGATTTCTGTTGGCCTGTGAATTTCATTGCCAATATGTTCACTCTGTACCTATCTACAAAACATCTGTGTTTGTTTAACTATCCCTGTCCTGTTAGTTAATATAGTCTGTGCAATGGCATAATTTCACTAGACTGTGGGAGAGCAATAAAAAGTAAGGGAAACAACTGATGAACCAACCCACTACCTATGTGTGTTAATAATAAAATGAAATTTGCTGGAAATAACTATGAAATAGATGTCAGAAGGAAATTAAAACAAAAAGGGAAACATTTCTTCAGCCACGTAAATAAACAGGGAACAAGAGGAGAAATCATGCCACTAGGAACAAGTACCAGATTGATTGCAAGAATTTGAAATAAATTGTTGAGTTGGAGGTTGTTCTTGCATTACTTGAAAATAGTAGATATAATACTTTTATGTTAAAAATTATTTAGAAGTTATCTAAGTAGCCACTGAGCTCATTGACTTTGAGACCATTTCAGGCTTTCAGAAAAGTTTTAAAGAAAAATATAATTAACAAAAAAAAAAAAAAGAGAGGGAGTGTGAAAAAGAAGATAAATGAGATAAAATGCAACCACAACACTGATTTTGACGAGTATCCCAAGCTATTTCTTTGCTGAGATAACTGATTTTCTAAGCAAGGGGAAATGTAGTAGATCTAATCTGTATGGATTTTAGTCAAGCATTTGATATGATGCCACATGGGAAGTTATTAATTAAGATGGAGAAGATGAGGATTAGTACAAGAACAAGTAAGATGCGTAAGGAACTGTCTGAAGGAGAGGTGCCAATGGATTACTGTTGGGATAGAGAGAGAGATTACTTGTGACTCAAGACTGAGCTTGTTTCATATTCACTATAAATTGTCATTTAAGCTGGAGTCTGCTAAAAAAATTTTCTGATGAAACAATCGAGAGGCACTGCCCTGGACAGGATCAGAGTATCACGGCTGGCAAGCTGGAAGGCAGTGAAAGTGACGAGCAATAGAAATGGGATTTGATTCCATGCAAAACCAGCATACATTTGGGATGCACTTCACCATTAGCTATGGAAAATTAGTCTTCAAGCTGATCATCAGGGTTTCTTCTGCAGCCAGTGAAAACAGGAAAGTACCTCCGGAATGGACATCTATCCTGCCTCTTTTGGATTCTTAATTTAGGATAAGAGGAACTGTTCTGTGGAAGTGTCTGTCTCTCTATTAAGTATACAGAACCCTATGCAGAAGGATGAAGAAAATAAATTCTCTTGAAGGAGGAAAACTGACTACAACAACAACAAACCCCCAAAACCTGGATGCATTAGTTTGTCAGTGGATGACTGCGAACCATCAAAACATGAGGCAGTAAAGAAATGACAAATGTGCTCCTAGGCAAGGTTGTTCCAGTAACAACAGGAAGGCACGGCTGGACTCTCGTGTCTGTTGTTGTGCAGGATCTTGTCACAGGTATTAGGAGGGGTATTAATCTATCAGGGTGCCCAGGGTAGGCGTAAGAGACACTGGCTTTCCAAAAAGAGCAGAGAGCTGAAAACTTCAACTGCTTTAGAGACAAATGCTGACCCACGGCTATGAGATGTGTGACATGTTGCTGGTAGTGGCTGGGAATTTCTGAGGCTCCAGGATCTCTTCCAGTCTTATGTTTCTAATGTTACAGATGATAGAAAAGTGTTAATCATTGGCAGCATGTGTATACTTCGACTAGGTTTTTTTGGTTCTGGTTTGTTTTGGGTTTTTTTTGGTTTGCATGTAAGTACATATGTATGTGTACACAAACACACACATCCATCCATCCATAAATGCACTTCTAAGTGAAGTTTTGCTTCTGTTGCTTACTGGGTAGCATAGAGATACTGAGCTCTATTTTGTACTGTCTGTAACAGCACATAGAGCCAGCCAGTGTTTGTTAATATGCTACATTTCTGAGAATCTGTGGTGTTGACTTTCAAGTTATAGGAAACGTAAAAGCCTCTTCTTCTCACATTAGACAAAAATAATAGGAAAAAGCCCAGCAAATATAGCTGTACATAAAATCCTTTTGTTTTCTTTGTGTATGTGTACTTTGAGTGGCGGTGTGTACAGTACGCATAAGTAATTAATGTTGCAAGCTGAAAGAATGAATTATTGTCAGATGGAGGTAAAGCACACAATATGGTCAAGTAAGCAGTTCCAATAATAGCTGTGCTTATAGAAGCAGAATGTAATAGAGGGCACACTCTACAGGTTGCCAGATCGGTGTCGATGTGGAGCTTTGCTGCCAGTTGGTGGCCAGGGGACAGCAGAAGGATTGGTTTTAGCTGAATGCTTTTAAGCTTACGTGTTTACCACACGTAATGAGATTGCTTCTCAAGCAGTGGCACTTAGGCGAAGGGCATAGGTAATTTTAGCTTGATTTAGATGGTGGAGGTCTAACTAAAAAACACCTTTTCTGCCCTCCCCAGCTTGGCATTTTCTCAGTGAGTTACACGTAGGTGAACGGGAGCCGTGCACTGGCGTCGCTGGGACGGGCCTTTCCAGCTGGGAGCTTCACTGAAAAGAATGGGACTGCAGTAGAGTGACTGGGCTACGCAAACTGCCCAAAGCTGTCACTGCCCTGGGTGAAGTACAGACCTAGGGAGTACTACAGGTTTGGTCAGGTTACAGCAGTGTTTCTAATTAACGTGGCAGAGAAGGTAATCACAAGATACAAGGACAATAAAAAGGCTCATTTCCATACAAAGTGGACACCAGAATACTGGGGTATGTTGTAGCCTAGCTGAAGACTGCCCTTTAAAGCCAATGGCCATGCAAATATCAGGTTTTATACTGTATAAGAAAAAGAAAGTTCCCATGATTACACACACACCTACATAGTGTCTATTGACTATTAGTGGCCCCAGAATCAGTGTCAGGCACAGAGGCACAGGCGTAACACGCATGCACAGACTGGGGGCACAGCGCCTCTAGGGTTTGCTGCCTGCTCTGCCCACCTCTTCACAAACAAGCAGGGTCATCATCAAACTGCCCAGGATACAAAGCAGATAAAGACTAGCATGGAAGCGCCCACAGGCAGCTTGGCAGTCCTCTGCGGCTGCTGGTATCAAAGGTCATTGAATGCTAAAAAATAAATATGTTCCAGTGCCAGCAGGGCACTGGTGATCAAAGACAAAAGTTTCTCTACCACCAGAGAGAGACATTTTCTTGTTTGGTACCAACATGGACTATATTTACGGTAATTTTTTGAGTCCTAGGGAAAATATATGTGTGTGAAACATGTTTTGCTTTATGCTGTCAGGGGATCCGCCGCAAAGGCCAGCCTCTCTTACTCTAGCATACGCTAAGCTGTTTTCATGGAAAGTGGGGTTTGTGTGCACCTGAGCTGCAAAGGAAAAAAATTCACTGGGTTCTGATACTTTTCATTCTTTTTATTTTTCAAAAATGATGTTGCTTTTTCCTGTCCTAAAAGTGCCTTTCTGTTTGAGTCTGATTTTACTGGTGCTGGTGTAAACCCAAAATAACTACACTGAAACCACTGGCATGATATGGGTGAAAGGGAGAGGAGACTCCAACCCAGCGCCTGACATTGTTAAATGGGGCTATAAACACCACTGGTCAGTTGATATTCATCTTCTGTGACTCATGCCAATGACAATGGGAAGCCTGCCTAGTCATTTCATACCGTGTAATGCAAGGTGACTATAGCTCAGAAGACAAAGAACAAGAGATTGGGATTTTTTTTCAGGAATAGGCAGAAGACTAGTTATGAATGTTTGAGGCACAACATCTCTGGCAATGTCCTCACGCTGTTTTAGCTTGAGGACGATGCATGTAAAAAGCAACATACTAGAAACCCAGATGCTGGTCCCTGGTGCTCTTCTATTGCCCCTGGGCCAGGGCAGGGGCGTTTACAGCAGCTTTTAGGCTGTCAGGATAGTGCAGGAACAGGGAACTACAGATATCACTGAACACCAAAGACACTACAGTGGCCACCCAGTACCACAAGGTAGCGTTCGCAGGCTAAGGAGGTCCATGGCAGGACTCTGAGCTGCATCACAGCAAAATATTTCCAAACTTTGGTTAACTTCTGATGAGAAATTTGATGTTCTAACTTGTGATGCTAGCCCCATTCCTTGGTGTAACATTTGCAAACAGTGACATGTTGCCAGGTAATAGTCTACTTATTCAAAATGTCCACTAAAGATACAACTTGATAATATATATAATCAACAATATTTGCTGAGAAATGCCTTGAGCTTGTCAGCAAAAATGCAGCATTTAGGACATTACATTTTTCAGTCGCTTTACAAACACTAGAGAAGGATACAGAGCAGTAAATTTTACGCTCATAATTGTGCAAATAGAGAAATTAAGAGGCAAATCTTTCTACCGAGTGCTCAGGCAAGCAAGGTCCACAGGAAAATTCTGGAGTAGTGAAGGACCAGAAGTATGTCATTGTGAAAGAAATGAACGTCATCGCTGCCCTTTTCATCCAGCACAAGAGATACGCTGCATCTGCTCTCCCAGAGGTGGGAGGCAAAGGATGGCTCCTGAAGAAAATCACTGCACCTTCTTCACATCGAGCAACTCGGCAGTACTTGCTCTGAGGGGCTGGATGAGGGGACAGCTGGATACACAGACGGGAGGGGAGCTGGAGTGGAGGAGCTGAGCACTTCTGCATCTCTTCCTGTTCTCCTAGAACCTTTAACAGCACATCTAAAAATGCTCGGGATTTGCTTTAGGAATTGAGAACTTGCCCAGAGGCTGAGAAACAAGATGACGTGCCTTGGGCTGCAGGCGTCCATGTCAGAAACTGGTTAGAGCACAAGTGTTTCTGCATCCCACTCCTCTGCTTAGATGAGCAACCCACGCCTCTATAAATCATCCAGGAGGCACTCGTGTTACTCGGGCTGTACATGCATGTGGTAAATCACAGAGGCTGCAGGGGGTGAGACCCATCTGCCTGCTGGCTGCCGTGGGCACGGGGGCAGTGCTGACTCTGGCGGTGGTGACTGAGTTGCCACCGTGCCCTTACTTTATTTTTAAATAGGGCACAGAGTCTCCTGGTGCAAAAAAGGATTGCTTCTTCCTCATCTATTCTTAAACATGCATTTTAGCTATCATTCAATCTGTTATGAAACACTTGTCTTAGGATAAGATCACTGAGGAAGCTGTGGCAAGACAAACCTGACAATTTCTGGATGCTACAGATCTTCTTGGCACTTATCTCTTTGATTACAGTCCTGAATATACAATAGAAACTACATTTTCCCACTCCTCTATAGTTCCTGCAGTTTTCTTGGTGAATGTTCCCAGCCCCTGAAACTCCTGTCTCCTTCATTATCAAACTTATTCCCAAGTGCTGCTGACTGCTCTGTTCTTTATCTTCCCCGTCCCAGTCTCTTTGCAGGGCCACAGTAGTCTGTACCTGGAAACTGCTTATTATTGCAGTATAAGATACAGCAAAGCTTTTTGATCCCTTTTGTTCTCGACAGGGCAGTCAGGTGAGACTTGACTTGTGGTGGCTTCAGTAAGGGGTAAGACCCTATTTCTGGCAGTAATGCTGTATGTGTGAGCCATGTCGATCTATTTCTTGAGCGAAGCATCTCACAAGGAATTGATCCCACTGCCTTCCACTTGAATTGGAACAGAGAATATTGGTTTTGTTCTCTGTAACCACAAATGCTTTGAGACTTGCCTTCTTCGGGGATTTCGGCAACAGAAATCAACAGAGGCAATCTTGAATTAAAGCGGGCGTGTTGTTGTCTCTCCACTTTGGAAATTACTTTGCCCAAAAGGGCCGAGACTTGTTGGCTCTCAGAAGGTGAAACCGTGAGCAGTGTGAGAGGTCTCGGGGGGAGAGCCAGGCATTTGCTCCTTTGGTTGCTGTGATTGTGTGCCTGGGTTTTTATGAGTTGCAATGTCTTTCCTGGCTCTTCACAGAACAAAGTGTGACTGGTATGGGACAAGAATGCTTCCAGGGGCACAGGAGAGCCACTTTTATGGCCATCTTAAAATTATAACAAACATAAGTAATTAATCTATTACTTTGATTTTTCTGCTTAAAAAGCAAGAATGGGATAAAATATTAAAGCAGAAAAAGTTAATTTTTTTAAGATGGGCTGAAACCCTGTTAAAAATGCGTGGGTGTATATTGTTGTTGCTGCTTTTGCTGCTTTAAAAAAGAGGCTATATTTTTATTCTTAATTAAGAATTAAAGGGTTTCTATGCGCGTGTCTACAGTGGAGACCCCCAAGTGGTTCTGAGATGAGGGTAAACTGGGGGGTTTTTTCAGCTAGTTAGATTGAAATGACTTACCACTTGAAGAGCATCTGCAACAGTGTAAAGCACGGAAGCAATCTTTCTTTTGTAAGAAGATGAAAAAGAAATAAAAAAGGAGTCAAAGAGTAAGCAGGCTGAATGGGCCATTAGCACCAAACTCTAAAGATGTAGAAGTCAAATGGGATAGAAAGGCCCCATAAATTTTTACAACTCCTCAGAGAAAAACACTGTGATTATTAAAACATGAAACCTTGCTTTTCTAAAATGCTTAAAAGATTAATATAGAAATGTCATACTGTGGCTGCTGGAGGGATTATCCTTAATGGGAATGTTAGAAGTTATTTTAATGTAAAGCAAACATAGCCACTGAAGAAAGATCAAAAGTGGAACAAATTCAAGGCTCTTAGTTTCAGGAAAATGAAGTTTGTCAAAAAACTATTTCTACTCTGCTAATTAGAATGAGCAAATTCTCCATAAATACTGTACGTATATGACATAGAAAGTGATGACCTCATCTAATTAGTCATTACCTAATCCAATCATTAGCACAAGAGCAAGGCTTAGGTCTCTTTTTTGAAAAATTTTGTTCGCTTTTTGGCTTGAGAAAAAGTATATTTTTGCTATTGCACATTTTTGTGAGGTCATGTGCGTTTGTCCAAATAGTTCTGACGATAATCCACCATCCACGGGCAGGGGAAGGTCGGTCACATGGGGCAGCGGCAAATGCTCCCAGAGCCTGTGGTCTTTACCATACAAGAGCAAATTCAGTGACTTTTTGTTTTCTTTTCAATCTAGCATTGTTACTTTTTTAAATGTAAGCTGACCACAGAGCAACATGCTGCTTTGGTCTCTATGTAAGCCTTTGAAGTCTAAATAAAATCTTCAGTGCCGCTAATTTAGAGCTAGAAATGTAGTATTTTCTCTGCTGTTCAGGATAGCACTTGATTTGCTGTCTGTCCTTGTTTGGCCAGTGCTGCAGTCAGACACCTGATTCCCTTAGACCCCAGTTAGCAGCGTGAGACTATCAATTCCAGAAGCAGTAATTGGTTTACAAATTGTACTGCTGTCAACTTGTTTTTTCCGCCAACGTGAGGCACAAAACCACACTACTCCGTGTAGCGGTCCTCCAACATTGCTGTCCTTGTTTCCCTGTGAAAGGGGTGGACTTACAGAACACAGGTTCTTTTAACATTTATTTCTGAAAAGATCCATCATGCCAGTGCTCAGCCTGAGTCTACTGGTTTTGCTAAAAAAACTTTCCCAGAAAGGAAGAAAGTGCTAAATCGTTCTACCCAGTGAGAAGATTCACTTATTCAAATGTTTAGTGTCATACATGACAGGAAGATATTACTAGGTAATAATATTTTTCTTGAAAATAATTGCAAATATTTATAGGCAAGTTTTGTCCAGCTGTCCAAATCTGCTGCCTCTGTCTCTTGTCTTATCCTGGACATAAACTTAACTGCAATTAATGTCATTTTCTACCTGCTTGCAGCCCTGCAAGTAGTCAGCTCTCTGTTTTCAGTTCAGACAAGGTACCATCACCATGTAGTTACTGGTCACCAGAAATTTTGCTTCAAGCTGGAATCCATTATTTAAGAGCTCTGCAAGCAAAAGCCCGTCCTGACGACAAGGTACGGCGGTGCCTGAGATGTACAGTGCAGCGTGCTGAGTACTTGGCCCAGTGGAAGGAAGGTCTTAGTTGAAAGAGAGGAATTTAGTTAATTGTCAGGATTATTAGGACTTAATCTTTATTCCTCGGGTCTGTAAAAAAATATAAATTTACCAGACTCCAAGCAGTTTTTGTTGGAAAAAGCTAAAACATATCCCAGAATATAAGATGCAGACATGGCAAACTGAGGGTTTTTACAGAATAAAATACTTCATTTATAACAGAAAACAAATTCACATTAGATTATGCTCCAGAATTGTACCTAGTAATCCCTGTTAGCATTATGTTACTTTCTTACAATTCTTTCTAAAATACAAGAGAATGTCAGTTGGTATCTAGCAGCTTTTCTCCGTGTTTTTCTGGGAAATGCACTGTTAAGATAAAACGAAAGTGCCATAGTTTCCTGATGTACACTTACTCTAAAATGCCAGACACATTAGTATGTTCTTCACCAGTCTGGTGTCACAATTCCAAAACCAATGCCATCCGTTTTTTTGTTATGAGCCATGGGCTACAAAGCAAATCAGAGAAATGAGGTGTCTGTGACAAAGCAGTCAGGCAAGTGTGTGCCATCCCTAAAACAGACAGAGGGCTGCAGTTCTTGCTTCCCTGCTGTCCCTTTAATTTGCAGTAGTATAGAATAACACAAGAAAAAGAATCTGCATGCTCTGATCCCTCATTAAAATGTATTTATTTGATTATGGTATTAAATGCAGGCTAAGAGCCATTGCACAGAAGCTCAGAATTCGCAGCCTTGTCCTGCAGAGCTTGTATTCCTCCTTAGCCTGTGCTCAGCCCAGAATTCATCGCTACCATAGCAAGTCGAGCAGAGAACGTGATTTACAGGGTTATAGGATTGTACCTGTAAACATCCTCCTTCCCCACTTGCATTCAGTGCTCATCACTCATTAATTTCCTGCCTTCTCTCATCCCCATGCTGTATTTCCAAAGGAACTCATTTTCGGAACTGACTTGCTAGCTGGTCTCTAGGTTGACAGAGCTGAAAACAGAAATTTTCTAGTTGCAAGGTGCCAAATGCAGTGTGCGAATGCAAGTATCCCGGGCTGCTCCACTAACGAGCTTCAGGCTGACAGAGAGGGCAAGCGTGTGGGGGACAGGACGGTTCAGGTTCTGTGTTCAGAAAGAATCATAATACTGTTGAAATAAATCCTAGCAGTGAAGCTCTACGAGTGGCAGCCATGGAGCCTGTGTTTCACCCTTCTTACCTGCTTAATCCTTGTTCAACCTGCTGGCGCTGCCAGAAAGACGAGGTACCATCTGTGCTTGTATTTTTTTTTCCGATGTGAACATAAACTCGGTGGTTTTCATGTCATTTCACATAAAGACTCAAAATCTGTGGAATGAAAATTTCCAGTCACTAGCAGACTGAGCGTTGCAGGGTTCAATGCGTATCCTGGGTGCCAGCACCGTGCTTTGCCAGGAGGTACCTCACCTCCATTTCTGCACCACCGCCACATGCTGGCAGCGACTCTTCTTGAAAATGGAGTGAGACAGGCTGGTCTGTCTGTTCTATTTCTTGATATCACTCTGGCAAATTAGTTGTCACCCTAACGATGTCAATACTCCTCATTTTTCTCTAGTGTCTTCTGATTTTCTTAGATTGAGCATGACACCCAAGATCTGTGTGTGCAGATGACACTTAACATCAGAAGAGAGACTTCATTGCATCTGTCCGGTATCCAGAAGCTCAAGGACTAGGATACAGAAGCAAGATAAGATGGTGAACAGGATGGAGTACCTGCTCGACCAGAGCTGCTAGCCCAGAGACTCAGAAAACTATTTTTCATATTTTAATAACAGCAGCAGACAATCACAGTGTTTTCTGAATGTTCTTTTTACAACACCTTGAAAAAGTAACCCAAAAGCAGTTGTGTGACACGGGTGATGTAATGTTGAGGAAACGGTCAACCTCTCGCTGCACAGACCCCTGAGCAGAACAGTGGGTTCAGGAAGGATGGCAACACGCTGCACATTTGCCTTCACAGCAGTTTCCAGGCACTCGGTGCCCCTCATTTGGCCTTCGTGGCACTGCGGTGCTGTCGCGTAGTGTAGGCTATCAGGTCTCACTGAGGGAGACTGGGGTGAAGTGGTGTAACCATTTGGGAAAGCAGGCGCAACATATACTAGAAAGTATCTTAAAATTGAAATTGTGTAAAGCAATTGAGCTTGTGCAGCATTTTCCATATAGGTAGATATAGATACACTTTCAAGTGTGCAAAAGGAAGGGACTGACTCTTCCCTGCAGGTCAGTGGCGCAGGTTTCTGTTTGCCCCTGCATGCAGAGAGGGATCAGGGTCACCCATTCAGAGGAGAGATGGCTTACAGCCAAAGTGAGGGTATGAAAATAGCAATGAAGTAAAGAACTGTCCCCCGAAATTCCCAGTTTGGTTTGTACATGGTGCAGATCTTGGCCACACATATCCTCTGCTTATGCTAGTTTTGCACTTGGAAAAAATGACTTCTCCATAAAAGAGTTTCTCTACAAGTACAGGCAAGTAAGTGGCAGCGTGTCGGTGTGAGAGGGAGGGGGATGCAGCAGGTTTCCTTGGGACACCATTTTGATTTTGACCTGACAGCAGCAACAAAAAGGGAGCCGCTTGGACAGGGCTCCACCAACCCATCAGATTGTATCTAAAGAGATATTTTACAGACCAGACTGGATCTGAAGAAATATTTTAAGGTGCCATTTCCAAGCAATTGTGTACACCCCAAATCCCACCTGCTGGAACTGAACCACGTGGAGCAGCCATTGCTGCATCAGAAACATGCACAGCTGTGCTCTGGCTGCTTGACCTGCAAAAACTAGCTCGGGGGGTACTTTAAGTATGGGAAGAGGGTTTATTCCACCAGCAGGTTCCTGCAGGATTTGTGCATAGCACACAGTTAGTGTCTGGCAGTTGGAGCATGCACTAGAGGGTGCGTGCAGTGAAACGCATCTTATAAACATCCCCTTATATTAAAGATATAACACAATGTGTTTGGATGCAAGCCCTGGCACGATTCTGTGTAAGATCTTGTTTACCCTTTTATCATGAGTGTTCTTGCAAACTGCTGTTTTCTCACATATGGCTAGTTTTCAGTTTTACACTGGGGGGAGTGTAAGGTGGGTTTCTGAAAACAAGGAGGTGAATCAGTGACCTCGTAGTATGCTGTAACTGCCAAGGACCCTGTGGAGAATACAAACACAATTAACCAAAGTGAGATATAGTAGAGGAAGCTGCATGTAGATATACAGCAAGGGAGCTGGCAAGCTGTAAAATAGGGACTTGGGAAAAGCTATCAAAAGGGAGAGAATTCTTCCTTTTCTTGCTCACACCTTTTCTTCAAGAAGTGGAGGGTCACGGGAAGGAGGCAGGACAGCACAGCGCAGAAGCGAGCCTGGAAGACGATGGCAGGAGCTTCCAGGCTGCTCCCAGGCCCCAGTGCTGGGAGCTCTGACACCGCAGCAGCAGCAGCGCAGCATCACAGCAGCGTCGCAGCAGCAGCGCAGCATTGCAGCAGCAGCATCACAGCAGCGCTGCAGCAGCAGCGTGGCATTGCAGCAGCAGCATCACAGCAGCACCACAGCAGCATCAGCACTGCAAAAGAATCGCAGCAGCGCCGCAGCAGCACCGCAGCAGTCTCCTGACATCTTGTGGCTCCACTGCAGAGCGCAGCAGTCCCTCCCCGCAGCCCACGGTGTCAGTGGGGCTGACCTTGGCATTAACCGCAGGCGCTGCAGAGCCTGGTGTACAGCCACATTCCTCTCACAAAAGCAGGGCCACTTCTTTTTCCCTCCTGTGCAAGAATGAATGTGCTTGGGTGAGCCTGTGCTTTCACAAGCGTTTGTGTATGAGATTTACGCTGATTTACACCAAGGAGGCACCTAAATCTGCATTGAATATAGATTAATTCTACCCATACTGGATCCCAGATTCTGCATCTGTCATCCTCCCTTTAACTGGGGGAACAAAACCCAGATCCAAATATACTATGTTCGCTATAATCTCCCCCAGTCCCACCAGCTCACTGTTGCTCAGATTGAGGTCTGCTGATTGGAATTGGTCATTTCTTTTGGTTGCAATGGCCCAGCTTCAATGCTAATCATGTATGATCTCTAGTGGAAAGGACAAGGATTTTAAGTAATTAATAAGTTGTATTTATGTTTAAACACTGATTTCATTTTTAATAATCATGGCTATTAAGAATGATAAATTTATACACATACAGAAATCCATGCAATGCAATCCTAACCACTGTCATCTAAAAATATTGCCTGGTTCTTGAAATATTTGTGGAAAAGTCTTGTCTCCTCTGAGTAGCTGAGACTGACTCTGGTATTTGCCTCAGTTACTCAGTTTCAGAACTGGGAAAAAGATGGACTACACTGGATTTTGTAAGCAGAGAAATCAAGTAATTTTCGTGCTGTTGGGTCCTGTTGAATCTTGCCCACGCAACTCCTTACACCAGGCTCTTGCTCTGGGCTGAATTTGCAGTAGGCGGGCAGAGGACAGCCAGGGCTGGAGCCTTCAAACGCCGTGGCTGGGGCTGGCGAGAGCTCGGGCTGGAGTTCTAGAGGTGCTGAGTGATGAGGAAAGAGGAAATGAGCTGCTTCTTCGATATTTTTTGCAAGTGTATTTCACACATTATGTTCCACCGACTGGCAAAATATGGTGCCAAGGAAAAGACACTCAGCCAGCAGTGACCATTCATCTGCTGGCAGCCATGCACTTCCACACCCCACTCCTTCCCTCCTTTGGGAAGAGGGGCTCAAAGGGGGAGGAAATGAGGGGGAAAAAGGGCAGAGAGGGCTCTCTGACCTAAGTGGAGCAGTTCCCCAAGGGGAAAGCTGTGGCCAGCATTCGGGCTAGAGAGAGATTATCACTGTTTAAGTTTAGCAGGAAATACATGGAGAAAGTCATATGGTCAGTTTGTAAGAATTCATCCACATTCCCATTTTCCTCCCATTTTTTCACAGCCTGGAAGTTAACCTCTGAGGAGACTGTGCTGCAGGGATGGCAGTGAAAGGAGACAGAGCAGAGCGGCTGGGAAGCCCTTTGGGAAGCTGAAATTGCATTTTTCTTCATGTCTGTGGGAATCCCAGCAGATCTGCATCGCAGGGAGGTGGGCGAACTGCTTCGGTTACCGCTGTGCCATTCCGCTTCCCCATTCGGATGCTCGCATCACCAACAAGGGCTGCTACAGGAAATTCAAGGTATGAAAACAATCCAGCTGGACAGTTTCACTTCAAAAAAGTATGGAATGGATGAAGTGGCACTAACACATGAGAGGATTCTCCCAATCCTCACTATTTTTCAATGCACTTAAAGCTTGTAATTTAAGAAACATGCAAAGGAGCAAACTTTAACTCACTTCATACAGTGTCTTTGAATTTGTCATGGTCTTGGCTGAAAATAGAACTGGAGCTAAAGGATAGATGCTGTATTCTGTGATGAAACTTGCAATAAGGTTTTATAAGATAAATTGCCCATGACTGTGTCACCAAAATTAGGGTTGTGGTTACTGCAGCAGTGACTGCAGTATAGACGTACGATTTCCAGTTCAGCTCTATCAGTCCCTTTGTTAAAGTCTGTTGCAAGTAGACAATTGACTGTTTGTGGCTTGTGGCTACTCTCTCAAGAGAAGTTATAAACTGAAAGTGATACCAAGTGTTATACAAGGGGGAAATAAGGCAGAAAATGGAAGGCATTAAAAACCTAAAAAATCCCCTTTAAAATACATGTGATTATATATAAATGTGTGTGTATACACACCCATCCGCATGCAGAACCACACATGTGCAAACGTTTCTTTTAACAAAAGAAATTACGTTTTTTAAAATAAATAATCAATATTTTGTTGTTGCTGCAAACCAAAGTCATCTGTTTATCTTGAGTGCTAAAGAGGGTGAAGGCAGCTGCAATTTGAGCTTCTCTGCACTGGCCAGCTGGTAGCTTAAAGCCAGCAACCAGGGAGGGGGAGGTGAATTATCCCCACTGGTTGGTCTTAGAAGTGGTCACTGTACAGGATAGCTTTAGAATTACAAGGGTAATTCACATATTTATTTTCTTAAGACAGACTGGTGGCTGGAAGCTCAGCATCAGGTAACCTCCAGCACCACACACTGATTGAGGGCACCTGTACGGAAACGAACGCATCACTCACCTTTTCCATGCTTCCTATTTGTTTCTCTCAGTTGTCTGTGAATCACTGTCAAGATGCTGTAAGTGGTATTCACTTACAAACACCAGGAGTACGGGATCATTGTTAGAAACTGGAAATATCAAGCAGGTCAGGTCCGGCTCATAGCTCCAGGGTGTCTTTAGCGGGTGCCCTACACTCGATGTGTACGTGGAAGAGAGGACGTTACCTTGCTTTGGTAGCTGCACGTGGACTGGCACAATGGCATGTAAAGGGGCTCATTTGAATGGGTAACAAGGAAGAGAAGGGAGCAGGGAATGTGATTTATATCCATTTCATTATTTCCAGCGAGGAAATGCTGCATATAAGCTGGCTACAGCTGGATTTCTGGAGCGATCCCAAACCCCAGTGTGTGCAGCTGCAGGACTGCTGCGTGTGATACCTGTGTGCGAGCCTTCACATGTCAGTGCGCTTCCAGAGCGACGTGTGGCCCATTTGTCACCACCCCCAACTGGCTGCGATTTCTATATTCGTCCCTTCTTTGCACCCAGATTTTGTGATTTCCAAGCCACAAGGTAAAAGCTGTACAGCTCTTCACCAGCCGTGTGGAAGAGCAATGTTGAATATATATGCACGCAGCGTGTTTGGAAGCATTGCCATATTTTTCTCTGCAGAATTTGTTTAGGTTACATAAAAGAAACAGGCAGGAACCCGTGGGCTTTCATTTGGTGGTTCTCCCTCTGTTCTGCTTGGCTTCTCAGCTTTCAATAGATCCCAAGGTCAGGCCGTTATTTGTTGCTAGGCCAAAGTGGCAACCTCCCACCCTAACAATGCTGCGATCTTCATATCATCTGAGCTACAGGGGCCACGTCGTGATGCTTTGGCAGTGTTGCTAGGGAGGTTGCTAGGTTAGATTGATGTCACTATGTGGGTTATAAATTGCCTTTACTCTGCTGGCCCTAACTTGGCCCCTAACACAATGATCTAGTAGATGGCATCGAAGTGTTCGAATGATACATTGGAGCAGCATCTTCGCACCCTGAACTTGGCAGCAAAGCCATGCTGTAGCCATTCAGCAAAGGAACCCACTCTTAACCTAGAGAAGAAAATAATTGCATAAAATGCATCCTCTTATGTCCAGAAATTAACAAAAGTGATGAAAAATACATAGTTTCTGACCCACATGCGTGCACTAAAACCAAGGCTTTCCCTTAACAGAGACTGCATGTCCTCTACGTACCCCGCTGCTAGGAAAAGGAAGTTTTCTAAAACAAAAGTGAGAGCTGAGGAAACAAGGTAGGTCAACTGAGAATTTCCCAGCTTTGAGTACCGCGTGTCACAATCTCACCGCTACTAAAATATACCACCAAGGCCTTTGTTATCACACCTGTTTATTCTAGCACAAAAGTGCCATTCCACATAGTCAAATTATTTACATGTTTCTGGTTTGCGACCGCAAGGGGCATTGTAATCTTGCCTGTTGCATAAAATAATAATGGCTGAAGAATCATTTTAATTGATTTTTCAATATATTAATATATCCAAATTTAGAAATTCTATGTACAGAATACAGCTCTGTGTGTGTGCGTGCATGTGTGCATTTAATTTCTTTTGAAAAGGAATAAATAAAAATAGATAAACATGCATGCCCTTCAGAGGCGTTCTGGTTTAATAAGTAAATACATCATTAGACAAGCTTTTCTTTATGCATGATGTCTTGATATGCAGGGCTTTATCTGCACACCTCTCATTAGCGCTAATGAAATTTATGTGGCTAAATCCCCATGCATTGTGTTGAATGTGCACCTTAGTATATTTGTAATTATTTTTTAAAGACTGCCTTCGTTTCAAGGCAGACCAGAACGCAGCTCCTACAGTGCCATGTAAATCCATAGGGTGTATACATATTTATAAATGTTTTTAAAATGCATATTATATTTCGCCCACAGAGCATAACATCTCTGCTGGCTGGAAACATGTATTAAAGGAGGTAACAAAAATCCAGAGGAAATGTCTTTGAAAAAATAGTTAATACACATGGGCTACAGCTGCCTTTTTAAGATTAATTTCTTGGCCATTTACAATGTGGTTTTTATTATCAAAAGCCGATGGACCATATTACAGAAAATCTTGCTTTGTAAATTCCTTTTGCGCTTCTTGGGCCTGATTCTGGTACAGAGAATTCAGGGCTTTTCTTTGCAGATTCACACTATTGTGTGCTCAAAACTGGGCCTGGATTGTCGCAGGGTGACCATTTCTCCTCCTCAGCTGTCGCGAGAGCTGCACAAGAAGCGCTCCCTGTGCACGCACTAGTACAATTAAAGGAAGGTAAAAGATAGAGGAGGGAGTCCTTGTTTAAAATGTGGTTTGCAATGTTTAACTTTGCAAAGGTAAGTCGTACACATGGGTGTAAGTATTTGCATGCATTAAATATGTGGAAGAGTTTACAGAGCTGGAATAATATTTTTAAAAATGTGGTCTTATTGAAGCTGCAGTAATTCTGACTGGATTATTTATAATTTCTTTCAGTAGTTGTTTTCCTGTAGCACTTGAACTAAAGACTGTCTTGATGACTCTTATAACTGTTCGGTATCTTATTTTTCCTTCTCCTGGCCTTTCCCTTTTTTTTTCCCTCAAGACATACAGAGTTTAGCCTAGTGCCATGTACCCCTCAGTTTCAATATGGGACTGGACAAAATACAAATGCACACCCCTCTGCCCACGCAGCAAATCCTGGCCTGACTGTTTCTGTCTGTAAGCAGCAGAACTACCGATCGGCAGAGGGTTTGTGGAGCCCCCACGTAAGCCCTCCAGGTTTCCCCAGGGCAAACCCCAGACATTCCAGGCTCCTGTCAAACCCCTCAAGGGCCAGGGTGAAAGTCGGGGGGAGGCTGGAGCTAGTGCCTGTTAAACCCTGCCGAGCAGCAGCTCAGGGAAGACCGAAGAAACTGCAGGCTCAGAGCTGTATTAAGGGCAATAAATTGCTGTTACTCCTCATCAAGCCATGAGGGGATGGAGAATCTGCTGGGGTGGATCCTAGGCATGGGAAATGTCTTTCCCGGCACAGCCTTGTCCTCTGCGACCTTGGGCAAATCATTTAACCTCTCTCCGTATCACTGTTCTGTTTCTGAAATGAAAATAAACGATAGTAATGCACCAGAAAAGCTAAATGCTCTGGTGATTATGAGGGCCTCAGATGAAGATGAAGGTGAGAGAAATATTTTAGACAGATAAAAATAATCCTTCCTCAAATCTTGGCAAACTTTCATATATTAAACTTAGCTTCTTGGTATGAGAAACAGGATGTATCCCTCAATAAACAGGATGGCTTGCATTTTAATTACTGCAGTATAAGTAAATGAGTATTTTTCAGGGGACTTTTGTAGTTATTCCTGCGGTAGCACCCAGAGTGATGTGTCCATCTTTGCAGCACTGAAGTGCAGGATGCTCCAAGGTGACATTTCAGCAGAGGACTCACATTTTGACCGGAGCCATTGGTTTAGGTCTTTGTCTGATGATACAGTGTCAGTATGAACATTGACATTTTCATTTCTTGGAAAGTGTTAAAATCTAATATGTAAATGTTGATTTTTTTTTTTTTAATGTGCTCCTGGGGCTTTTTCATCTATGCCAGAATTAAGTGCAAAGGGAATTTTTACAGCCTACTTGTAAATACCTGACAAGAGGAGTTTATAATAGAAGTGTTGACATAACCTTAACTACAGTGACAACTGAAGCTGGTTTGTTAGGAAAGCAGCAAATAATTTTCTTGCAGGAAGACAGAAGTTGGGCAAAGAAGGTGAGGCAGCTAAATTTTTTTCCCTGAGAATCCCCGGAGGCTATTGTGTGAGACAGCACGTGAAATGAAGCTGAAGCAAATCACATAGCAGGCAAAAGAAGAAACATTCTGGAATTTGCTGATTTTCATGGAGGAGAAGGTGCAGTTATCCTCTTATAATTTTTTTTACAAGATGCATTTCTCCCCTCAGAGGTAATCACGAGGGTCTAACAGCAAGTCAGTGCTCGCTTTTGGCCTTACAGCTGGCTCTTACTTTGTTCTTTGTCCCTGAAAACCTAAAGCAGTCAGGAGTGAGCTCTGGTGCCTCAACTCCATGCCCTCAATAGGAACAGGAACCAGCACTTTTTTTGCAGTCTGTCTGTGCCTCTTACAAGCAATAATTTTTATAAAAGTCACTAAATCTGGTTTATTTCTTTGAGTAACCTGCAAGAATTCAAAACCTGAGAATGTAAAACACCCAGCAATAGCGGAGAGGCCTCTGTGCAGCGAGGCTGAGCCATGGTCTGAGCTACTGGCCCAACAGGCATTGCTGTCACTTAAACAAGAACCAAATCTATTGATAGAAAGAAGTGATTTTAACTGAAATTGGAAGCCAAAGGAGCATACGTAGAGATGATTTTTAGTACCTTTATTTCCCCCAGTTTTGTTCCATACCTGTCACTTCTCTTTTATGGGTGAGGGGAAGGGAAGTTTTTCAGCTCTTCTTGCAGCCGTAGGATCACCAAGGGGGAATGGAGACGGTACCTGCAGCCCCATCCCACAGCATGGCCCCACGTGGGCACCAGGACCCCCTGCTCAGGCTGGGCTCAGACAGAACTGCCGTCCCACACCCCCTCCCCTCTGCCAGCTCCAGCTCCCTGCACCTTTGGCATGAACTTCTAAATGGCACCCTATTTCCCAAAATGTTTAACCAAGTCTTTCTTACATCTCTGTTGCGGTGTTTGCGTGCGGGGAGGCAGGTAGCCCATTGGCAAGCAGCAGGAAGATTTATGTGAGGGGCACATGGCGGTGCCAGGGGTGCGATGCCCGACGTCCCCCTGCCCTGGCAGGTTTGGCACAATCCCGAAGTAACTGTCCTGGAGAGGCGGAAGATCCAGGGACTGGGTATTCAGCATAGAGTAAATAAAATACAGTGTTGAAAGCGGAGAAGAGGACAGCTCTGAAAGGGGAAAGCCAGAACTAAATCCCCTCAGTACCTCCTCATTATTTAGGGGCAGCCATGGCCCACAGAGCTTGCAATCAACTGCACAAGCTATTGAGGAGTGAGAGTGGCTGAGCAGCACTGCTGAATGCTTTCTGTGAGTGCTGATGGGTTTTTAAACCTCCGTCGCACTGTTGTGGTGTGAGTGGGAGAACGGAACGAGCTGGTCTGGCAGGACAGCAGAGCAGGGAAGACCAACTGGTAAGTCACCAGTTTGCACAGAAATGTAAAGGAAAGCAAAGACTCATTTGCCTTCTCCATTCCCATTAAATCAAGACTTTTTACCCTTCCCTATATTCTTTCTTTTTAATAAATATTGAAATACAATACCTGGCTCTCAGGTACTGTCAGCAAACCTGGGAGAAATAATGCAGAGGGAGCCACAGCCATGAGCTGGAGGATGTGGCAAACAGTCACTTTTTCCCCTGGCAAACCAAACACACACTGGGGGAGCAGCGTGCCAGTGAACGTCACTACCTTTTTCCCAGAAAGCTCATTTTCTGTCATGATTTCCTCTCTCGCTGAACGCCCCTGCCCGAGCGGAAAGCCAGCAGGATGGTCTGAACTGCAAAGCGCCAGAGCGAGATCCCAGCCTGGCTTCTCCTTGGCTGCCCAGGACACCTTCTCCTGGTGCTTGTTGAGGAGTTCCCAGCAGATCCAGGAGCCACGGCTGCCTTAGTGACACTGGAGCTGCCGAGAGCTCTGTCACCCCACTGCCAGCGCGCCGAGGCCGCTGCAGGCTCGAGTGCCTTTGTGCTCCGCGCACCATTATGCTTTTCGCAGGGCTGTTAATGGAGATGGCATTTGGCTGTGTGCTCTTATCTCACTGCACTTCAAAATGGAGTAATGCTGCCTCGCTCAGATCCAAGGCTAAGGGATGTGTCTCGGTGGTATTTATATACATTTAGCCCCAGGTCCCTGCCTCTCACAAAACGATATGGCATGTAGAGTAGATTTATACCAAAAATGAAATGACACAAGGAGCAGAGGCCACTGGAGATAAGTAGGTATTAGGACTGTGTTTTCCATCTCGTGTTCCTAAATGAGGATACTGACACAAAGCATTGTCAGCAACAAACTGGCAACCTCCAGCACTGCTGTGTTTTGATCTGTGCTTATGGGACTATTGTGACTGGTCTCTCCAAATAGCCTTTTAAATTTTGGAAGGGTCTGCCTCTATAGACAGCTGCTGGGTTTTGAACCGGTTATCTCAGGACATGGAGCTGGTATCCAGCATTGTTAGTCAGAAGTATTTTCCTTTTTCTATTTGCTTTTAAGCTTCTTTATTTATGTTTCTCTAAAACTGACTTCCACACCAAGCTGACGCAGTGTCAGCGTGCGGAGGAAGGCAAAGGCTTAGGACAGCTGCAGGTTTGCCAGGGGCTGCCGAGACATCCCCTTGCTAGAGGTTTTCAAGAACAGGTTCAGACTTGAAATTCATTCACTGAGGAAAATGTAGATACATTTGGGTCTAACTCAGAGCAGGATGGGCCACCACATGTCCTCTTCCAGATCTTTGTTATGAGGCACAGGGACTTCTTATGGCAAAAGCTTTCATGTTCTGTCCAGACACTCACTCTCATGAAACATGTGGGAACTTAATAACTTTGAAGCAGTGTTCATTGAAACTGGCCATCCAGTTCAAACATTACTGGGACAGGGAACAGGCAGACAGCATGACTGCATCACCCTCCTTTTCTTTGGAAGCCAAATACCAGGGGGTCATTGCAGGTTTGATTAAAAGAAGGAAGGGAACTCTGCAGTCTCGTGGCTGAGAGTGTGTCATATGCCCTGGTGTGTTATACCTGCTGATGGCAGGGAGGAGGGAGTCTGAATGTTCTTGGCATTTCCTGATAATTCTGTGTTAAATTCTCCCATGAGAGTTCTGACAAACTTCAGTTTATGGTAAGGCCAGCACAGCCTGGGTCCCCTTCTTCAGTCTGTTCTCTCTTCCCATAAGCCAGACCTGTTCTGGTTCCAGAACCAGGCTCTGGTTCCTGTCCCCACCTCCACACACGTGTTCACTCCTGTGACCCCCCCGGCGCTGTTGGGGAGGACATGATGGGAATACTGACCTGGAGAACGGAGCAGCGGGGGCCTGGGAAGGCGTGCAGGTGATGCTGTGGGTATATGAAGAGATGGAAGTAAGAGAGACGGGAAGGAGGAAGGAGGGTGAAGGAATGTTAAAGAAAATAATGGAAACAATTGTTTGTGGATTTGACATTTGATTGGAAGGATCAGGCACCACATCTGTCGAGAATGTAGCTGGGTGGGGTAGGTCTGACAGCCGAGCAGGTCCGTCGGAGGCCGCACTCTTTGGTTGCACAGTGGAAAACAAGAAGTCTGATTTCTGCATAGACCTGATGACTGATCCCTGGTTTGATTCTTGGTGAGCTACTACAGCTTCCCTTTGGCACACTCCCTTGTGTAGAATGAAGACAGGGCAAATACATGGATAGGAATGGGAGCACAGACTTTTCCAGACCGACAACAAACCATAGAACCATAAGGCTGGCAGAGACCTTGAGAGGTTGCCTAGTCTGGCAGTCATCAGTTTTTTAAAATCAAAGGACTACCATGGAATTTTTAAAAAATCCTGTTCCATTGCACAGTGCCAGCACAATGATTTGACTCTAAAAGTAACCAAAAACTGTGGTTTGTTCTTAAATTGGAGAAAAGCCCATGTTGAGCAAAAGCGGTCAAAATAATTAAAGCCAGATCTACTTATGCTTTAAAACAGGCAAAAGTCCCGTTGTTCTGATTAGTTTTATCCTGACATCACTTATTTTCATAGATGCTTATAAACATTTTCTTTGCCGGTTAGTCCCACTCTGTTGAAATGTAGCAGAATCAATGCGTGGAACAGGATCGCTACATGCCGTGTGTCTCTCAGGCCGCAGGAACCGCCTTTCAGCGGGGTTATCTCCCAGCAACACTACCAACGCCATCCTGATTCCAAACATCGCTTCCTTTATTAATCACCCAAAATATCATGATGTTACCATCATTTGTTGTTCCGTTTATTTGGAAGGTCATACAAAGTTCATCCATCTCACCAAAACTGCAGTGCAAATAACAATGGCAATTATCGCTCTGTACGTAAAATCATGCTGTTATTGGGAGGAACAGTCAGAAAGAACTTCTTCTATGTGAGACATATAATTACAGAAGAAAATACCAATCAGAGATTGGTAATCTTTTCATAATTAGCTCCTTGAGCAGAGGATTGCATTCATCTCCCTGCTTTTGGCTCAGTGTGCTGAAATGTGCAGTAACACACGGCCACAGCTGCTCCGCAGGCAGCAGAATGCGAATGCAGCTGCGTAATGATGGTGCTATGTGGTCATCTTCTTCACATTAACTGATTCATATCCTGTACATCCAGGAAGCACCGAGCATTTTATTAGAGCTGATGAATGTATAGTGACCACTCAAACACAGTCTCTTCACAAATGCGTGCGTTACTGTGCTTTCACTCTGCTGAAGAGAACTGAGGAAGGCAAAGGGGTAAATAGACGATATCTCTTGCACATAGGCAGTTTGTGCCATCCTAGATTCTGGTAAAAGATTTGTCTTTAAAGTAATAAATAACTACAGCTTTCTTTTGAATAGAAAAAGACTGGATCCTCCTGTGGAAAAAAAATTAAAAGTTCTATGAATATCAGTGTGTCAAGTAAGCAAGTAGTTAATCAAGTTACCAAGTAGTTGTTCATGTTCAGGATTCTAATCTATATTTTAGTCCCACCAAAACTGTAATTTGGTAGTCTGGGAATGACCAAGAGAAGACTGAAAAAAGTGTCAAATAGTTCTGATTTATAGAACGTAAAAATAAATTTGAGTTGTTACTTCATTTTTATCCTGAGCTTCCCTGACGTACCTCTCTGTTTATCATACCTGAAGGGGCCACACTTCTTCCAAAATGTGACTCCTCGGTATGTTCAATTCGTGACGCAAAGGGAGAGGATTCTCTATAGCTGTTTATATTACAAAGGTGATAAGATACTCCGTCTCTGGAAACAAATAGAAAAAAGTCCTTGCGCTTTCAGCTTTGCAGGACTGAGTCTTATTGACAAGTAGGATACTGCAGCATCTGGAATAACTCCAGTGATTTAAGTCTGTTACAGCAAAAGGGGAGGACAAGTTTTAAGTGGCAGGTGACATTCCTAAAGCTCAGAAATTCACATTTTATCAAGGACTAGTAGAAGCTGAGAGAAGTTACTGAAATAATGGCACATATTTATGTATATGCTCTATTTGCATATTTCCCCCGTGTTTCCCCATTGAGCAGTGGAAAACACATCTTCATTGTGGAAACCACTCATGCATTTACCTGAGCTTGTCCCCACGTAAAATACAAGATCCAAAGCCCTGGAGAAGGTGATGGGTTGTGAATTGTCTCCCACTTCTGTGTTGTACATGGAAGTTGGGGTGAGTTTTCTTCTCCACAAATCAGTTGGCAAGGGAAGAGCAGGGCTGGACGGAGAAATCATGAGTTAGTGGGAAGCTGAGTGATCCTTCTATCCCACATGCCAAAATTCTGAACCTCATCACGTTACGCAGAAAAATCAGTTTCTGACTATAGTTCTATAATGACTATTTTTTTCTCCTCGAAATGTACATTTGATCCCCCCACTCTCCCCTCTAATCGTATACTGCAAAGAGGGGAAAGCAATAATGTTTTGTCTGTACAGATCAGCAACCAATTCCTTCTTGAAAGCTCCAATTAAGGATGACGTAGCCTGAGTGCTTCTTAAATCCACTGCCCTAGGTCAAAAAAGATTTACACAAAGATTCATGGATACAATTTATCTGGAAAAAAAATATTAAAAGCCTAAACACATCAAATGTGCGTGTAAGCAAAGCTTCCCTTTGTGTGCTGTCAAAGGGTTTATCCCCCCAATACATGCACACGTGCACACGCACCCCCCCCCGCCGTAAGAGATCCATTTTATAGATTCAAGGACAGCTCTCTCCAAGAGAAGAAGAGACGTTGCCAAGATACCAGATGCGGTTCCATTCAAGACCACTCATAGGAGCAATTCAAGATGAAATCAAATTAGATGTGTTGGTTATACATAGCGCAGCCTGCTCGGGATACTAAATGACAGAGTTTGCCAATAATTAAGTGAAATCTCAGAGATGATGAGTCCCCAGAGCTCTCTAGGTTATGTCGGTCTAATTCTAAGTGTCATCATTATAGCAGCAGAGCAAAATACTCTGCATAGGCCACAGAGCTGGAATTTTTACTGTGGATATTAGCTTTCCACAGCCAGCGCTACAGGGCAGTACTGAGCTTCATTACATGTCTTCTGCTATTACACTTGCTTAACCTTTCCCTGTTATAAAGCTCCTGAAACCTGACTCCCACTTAATAATTGATAGTTAGCACTTACTATCCATAGCAGTATTCACATTCAAAGCACTTTACAAAAAGCTTATTAATTTCTTTGAGCCCACTTCCCCTTGGGGTGTCCAGCACAATTACCCTAATTTTGCAGAGAAGGAAACTGAGGCAGAAAGGTTGTGACTTAGCCAGGGTCTGCAGGACGGTGTTACAGCCATCGCTAGTGCTCCAGTGTCTCTTTATGGGGGAGATGAACTTTTCTGGTGGTAGGAAGCCGATTGTTCTGACATTTGACGTGGGGACAGAGTTCCTGGGAGCCTTCCTCCCCCGCTGGAGAAATTGTGCAGGGAGATGCTGAGCCCTCCTGTTCCCACAGGCAGCCAGGAGTGGCCCAGTGCCGCAGCCAGAGCCTGCTGGGGTCTGCCTGCGTGGGTCCGGCAGGGGTCTGGCGCTGGGAGCTGGCTGGAAGTGCCCTGAACAGCTGAAAAACCTGCTGCCGCCTCCTGTATTCTCCTGCAACTTGGGCTTCCCCAGCAGCCTTACTGGAGACCATCAGGACGGACCCACTCAACACTGCTCGCATCTTTGCCCAACTCCCTCCTTACAGTTGGGGCGAGCAGATCTGCCCGGGGAGCGCGGTGGACCCGCTTTGTACAAGACAGACCAGGATCAGACCCAAACGTTTCCAAAATGTGCCCCCAAGGAGGCCACCCTCCACAGCCCTCCCACAGCAGGACTGAGTCCTGATGGAATCAGGTTACCAGGAGTTCCAGTGTTTTAATGGTGCCCATGTCATTACTGCCCCTCGCTGTGCTCCCAGAACACTAACGCCACAGCCATGTTCAGAGAGGCAACGACTGTTTGCAGCTTTGCAAGCATTCATTTCAGATCACTTGGAGTTGAAAACATTGCACAGAATTTTTTATTTTGGGAGATCGCTGTCTGAACAGAAACCCTCCTGAAATGCAGGACCTGATTTTAAAAAGAAATAACCTAAATATTAAAAATAAAGAAGTTAGTGGAGAGCAGATATAAAAAAAAAAAAAAGTCAGTCTGAAGATAAGACTTCCAGGAAGGGCTTTCTCAAAATTTAACACTCAATATGTACGAAGACAGGGAAAAGTCTTGGAGACTGTGGCATCGACGTTGCTATCACCACCAGCAGCACACAGGAAGGCGAAATCCGTGCTCTGTTAGCCCCAGGCTGTAGTACCAGGGTGCCAGGGGCAGAACCAAATCCTGATTCAGCAGCTGGCCGCGGCTGCAGACACTTGTCAGCGGAGTCTGCAGCCCTGGCCGCCCTCCCGCTGGCGTGGGGCTGGTGCTCGAGAGGGTCTGCAGAGCTTGGCCACCATCAGCAACCGAGAGCGACTGTGCGGAGGGATGGGTCTGTGCGCCATGGAACACAGCATCTGCAAGATAACCGGGAGGAAGTTATAAAATTTATAGAAGGTTCTGATAAAGATCTTGGATAGATATGTTCATATTGCTAAAAGATTCAAACTGAAGGGGGTTTTAATTAAAGACTGGGGCACTCAGAGCTATCTTACCAAAGAGGTAATAAAATTATTGACTAAATCACTAACAAAGGCAACTGAAGCAAGGAGTTTAAATGATTTCCAGAGACTATTCTCCAAGTGAAGGTTATAGTGAGAGAGCCAGCAGTGCAATTAAACCAAATGAGGTCAAGCATGTTGGGCCTTAAGGCCTCTGCCTGCTCCTCAGATTTCTTTTGTTCTTATAATTCAATTATAAAGACCCCCCCTCAAGAACCATTTAACTGTCTCATAAACCAGTTTGTAAACTTTTTTATTTTTCTGTAAATTGTCTCCTAAAAGTGGTTTTCAGCATTTCAGGCAGTGTGGAGCGTACGTGAGCTTCCCGGTGCCTTTTGTTCCCATCTGTGCGTGGCGTGCGCATGGCCGTTCTCAGGGGCCAGAGCTCTGCTGGAGCATCCTCACCCCGCGTGAAACACTGTGGCTGGAGGTGGCAGCTGGTAAAAGCTGTGATGGAGAGCTGGAACAACTGTGACCGTTCCGTCTCTCACCCTCCTTGCTCCCAAGTTTCCTTTATCCTATTTCTATGTGAGGCAGAAAGAGGGAAACTTGTGTGTGTGCCTAATTTCCTGCCCACTAGGTCATGCATCCCAACCTTTAACATCATAAAAGAGCAGGGAAGTCTGCTGGTCAGCAGATGCCTACGTAGATCCCTTTATACACAATTACACACTTTTAAGATATAGGAATTGCCCCCCCCCCTCCATTTTTTTTAAAGAAATATATTTGTAAAACTTGATTAGGTGGAACTTAGGTAGCTTCCAAACACAAAGTGTTGGCAGACTGCAGTCCTGCTGTTCACAGTGTCCACTGACCACAGGGGAAACTCCCGTAATCTGGAGAAATTGTGAGACTGGGTCACATGGTACAATTTTTGCTGTGTAAAGAGCCAAAACCCAGTTATTTACTCCTTTCAAGAAAGTAAGCATTTGAAGATTGAAACCATTTAAGTACCTATAGGAAGAGTATATAAGTCCAGAAGGGATTAAAAAAATTTCTACGCAGTTTAGGCAGAAAACTCCTATTCGGATCATGGCTTTAGGGGCTTAAATGACTCAAGGGTCTTGGATTCCTGTCTGCATCAGGAGAGGCCTTGATACCTTTGTAAATCAGGCCCAGGGTGGCTGTCTTCAAATGAGCCAGAAGTGGTAGTCTAAGCCTCATACCTAGAAACATTCCCTTTTAAAAATGCAGACCCACAAGTGGCAGCATCCTTTCTGTCCCAGGGAGTTCCAAGTGACAGATCTCTGCTCGAAGATGAATTGAATGCTGGAAGCAACTGTTGTAGCAGGAAGAGAAATTTTTCTTCTTCTTTTCTATTTCTATTTAATTGCAGCTAAGACAATTTGGTTGAGACATTGGGAGAAGGACTGATGGCTCTGCCTTCTCGTGAGGAAAAGAGAAAGCGAAGGTCCCCGTGGTCCCACAGAGCTGGTCCCGCAGAGCTGCATGGCGCCGGGCAGCCCAAGGGTGCCAGCTCCACCGGCTCTGCTCCACACTGCTCCCGGAGTGGGGCTCTGTGGGGCCACCCTCCCTCCCTGGAGAGAGCAATACTCAGCCTGCGATGGCAGCGCTGACATGATCGTGGGTGTTAGAGATGAACTCAGAACTCACTCTGCCGCGGATTCCCCTCACAAGGTTAACACTGTCTTTCTCAGTTCGTTAAAATCTTGTGCCTCCTTCCCCAAAGGGAAGAAACGTCAATACCTGAAAGAGGAAGATAAGTTAATGCAACATTCAGGTTGCAGAGCTAGAGATTTTGGAAATGCTGAGGTAAGATGCCTGTATCAGCGCTAACTCAGCCACATTGCACACGGACAGTATAGCAGCCTCGTTTCACTGGTCACATGCATAGATTAATGTAATTACCTTTATTAAAATATATCCCAAAGTATTGCCTGTTGCTAACCTGTCACATTCTAGATGTGGTCGATGACAGTACCATGGTGGCACCGAGAAGCAGTCACGTAGCAGAACGCTCAGGGCTGCTGTTTTCTCCCACCATGGGACCTATAGATTTACTCGTATGCGTCCAAACTAGCTGCGAGCCCAGTGGCACTTGCTGAATGGCAAAGGAGATTTTAGCTGAGAAAGTGCTTTTATTACTGTAAAAAATTAATGCAAAATGTCAAATATTTCACACCCAAGCCAATACTGGCAAAAAGCCAGAAATATTCTGGTTTCGCTTGGGGTGTGAATATATTTGATCATCTGTAACTCAAAAGCTTTTATTTCAAAGGAAAGAGACAGTGTGTTGCAATAGACTTTGTAGTGATAAATATCAGCTGTGCCACTTCTCTCCCAAAAGGGGTTTCCCACAGTTCTATAGTAATATACAGTTCAAAAGGCCATACTGAGATTTATAGAGCCATATATTCAAAAAATGGCATGAGTCGCTTTGCTCAGCTAAAGTGGATTTGACTTGCAGCCTTCACAGTTCTGCATGGCTGAAAAAGCAGCCACGGGTCCAGGTGCCAGCAGGCCCGAGTGATTACTGAGCACCTGGCAGTTGGGTCACTCAAATTTGCACAAGCAGTTCATCTAGCAAGTCCTCCATTGTGTGACTAGATATTCTGGAAGCTTTCAAAAGTATTTGGCCAGGAGATCTGGTCAGGTTGGAGTAAAAGTACAGAAATTCATTTAAGTAAGAGTCAGAGCAGCTGATGACAGCAGTGAATTTGGCCCTCTCCATGAATTTACTATTATTATAAACTGCTTTTATACTGTCCAAAGAGCGTCCCCGTTTCTTCTTTTCTAATCTATTTCTGTCTATTCTATTCCAGTCTAGACCATTCCATTCCATTTTAAATCTTACTCCATTTAAATTATCACCCAAGTTCTAACCCGTTTGTACAGCAATAGCTTTTGCTTGTGATGTACACTGAATGCCCCCAAATGCTTTCTCTGAAGACAGTAGGAAAATTTCCACTTGTTTTATTAGGGACATTGTTGTGCCCTCAATGAAGGAAGTTCATACCGAAAGATTAGTTCTATAATAACCTTAAGAGGTGTGTTTGTGTTTGAGGCCTCTGGATGAAGCACCATCTGTAAAGCATGTCCTGAAGTCCTGGCCCAGTTTACACTCACTCATTCAGAGATCAACAGAAGCTTCGACCAAGTACGAACTCGGCAGGGACGGCTGGAGTTGGCCTTATGTTGCATTGTTCTAATAGACCTGCTTTGTGTTTGAAAATGCAAACCTCACATTTTCTTGCAAATAAAAAAAAGTTTTCACAACTTTAAAATCATATGGATATTTTAAAAATATTTCATTAAAATCCATTACTGACCTGAAAGTTATTCTTACTCCTGCATAGTTTAAATCTTTGGTAATGGGGTTTTCTCCCATCAGCAACGCCTATTTACACTGTTGCTTTTTACAGGGTTCTGCAAAAATGGAGAAAATACATATATAGAAGAGACATTGATCTGTTAGTGCATATCTTCTATTGTTTAAAGATTTACCCTTGCAGATAAATGCAGTATCTGTCTGCATCATTTACAGGCTTCCCAACCAATTTTAACTGTGCCCCCTGAAGGACCTTGAGGTGCAGGAATTTGGGAGCCATGTGGAAATGTTAGATTTGTGAAACAGATTGGAATTACTGGCAGTAAGTTTCAACAGCAAATATGTGAATTCAAGCATCTGTAAACAAAACCATGTACCTAGATTTTCAGTCTGTAGATTTTCAGGCATTGGACAATGCGTAGAAGAGCAACAGAAGTTTTGTTATAGAAGAACTTCTCAAGAATTTCATACATAAAAGACGACATAAAACAGGACTGCATAACATCTGACCCACAAGCTTATGTAGCCTGCCAAGAACTTTCTTTGACCCACCATAATGCTCTAGCAAACAGACTTTCTGGACTGCCTTCTTACACCCACTGTAGTACACAGCTGGAATGATGCTGAGACTGCTTGGGGTCAGGACACATGGAGATTTGCTCTCATCCATTTAATTAACTTTAAAATCAAGAATTATTTTTCCTCTTTGTTACTTGTGGCAGTATTTCAGTTCTCCATGAAATAAATGCACAGGAATGTAGTGCATAAATAGCTGGATGGCATGAAGGGTTGTCATCTCTCACAGACTGGATGTGTTGGCAAAAAGCACATATGGAAACAGAGGGTGATTGCGCTGCTCCGCTTAGCACTCATGAGGCTTGGGTCCCATTGCTGGATCTGGATCTGGACTCTGCAGTTTGAGACGAGCAGAACTGGAGAGAGAGGTGGTGGGGGATAGAAAGAAGGAGAGCTAAAGCGATAAGAGATTTAGGAAACATGACTTGGGGGGCAAAGCTGAAAGAACTGTCTTCGTTAAATTTAGAAAGGTAATGAGGAAGGTGCAACTCTCCAAAAATGTAAATGGTGGGCTTATTTTGTATTTAAAATGTCAGTCACTCACTCCTTAGGTTCACTAACACAGAATAAGAGGCAGCTGGCTAATTTACAGCAAGAGGTATTAGGTTAAATAGTAGAGCTGCATTTCTGAGTGTGTGGATAGCACACTGAGTAGGGGAGCACATTATCAGGGCAGGATGTGGAATCCCAGAGAGGGAAGAATTTTAGACTAAACCAAACAGTTATTTTCCAGGTCTGAGCTAACTATTATTTTTATTACCCTGTTTCCCCCACTGTCTTTCTCTGTCTGTTTGTAAAAGTAGGTGGGATATGGAAAAACACCTTCTTGTGTCCCAATCACCACTGATCACAGTTTATAGAGAGCTCAGGTCATTGATATCTTGAGGATCCATCCAGCCCCACATTTTTAGAAGTCTTTGAAAAATGCCCAGAGAGAAGTACTTGTGATTCACGGGATGGGATATGTGGAAGAATCAACAGAGGTCTGCAGAAAATTTGCTGGTTGCTTAGTACTAAAATAGTTATTTAAATCATACTGTTGGGAAGACTGAAGTTTCATGACCAAATCTAGGCCCCCTAAAATTAAAGGAAAAACTTGGTGAGACTAAGATTTTAATATATATAGCTGCTATTGCTTTTCCACTCAAGAAAGAAGAGAAAAAGCAAAAGTAAATAAACAAACCCAAACTGCTGCCTTGAGCCTGAATTTAGACATAGCCCTTCCTATGATTTGCAGAAGATAAGCACGATCTCCTGTTTCTGTATATAACTTTGCCTCATGAAACTGATAAGGTCTTGGTCGCTTATTAATGGGCATCCTGCAAGTGGCCTCAGCCTGCGTGGACTACTCCAAAACAACTAGAAATAGGTTAATCAAATATCCCCAAGTGATCTAGAATGAGAACAAATGGCATCAGACACAACAAATATAAATGTAGTCATAGTTTCAATATTAAAAATACTTTGGAAATTCAGAGGTTCTGAAGGTAGTTATGATCTACCGCAAATGTAAGTGTTTGATGTTGAGAACTAACCAATTAATTGTGTGGTTTTTTAAAGTTGTTTCACATCATTATAGAATTCCTGTAAAGAGATTTGTGGAGAATAGGTAAGTCAGCACATAGAATCACAGAATCACAGACTGGTTGGGGTCAGAAGGTACATCTGGAGATCATCCAGTCCAACAAAACAGGGTCACCCAGAGCAGGCTGGACAGGAACTCCCAGGTCCCTCCCTGCAGACCTGCTCTCCAGCAGGTCAGCCCCCAACCTGTACCAGCGTGGGGGGTTATTCCTCCCTCGGACAGGACCCTACACTTGCCCTTGTTGAACTTCATTAGGTCCCTCTCTGCCCAACTCTCCATCCTGTCCACAGCACAGGAAAAACAATTCCAAAGTGTCCAATTCCAGAGAGAAATGTTTCAGGTTAGTTTCTCTTTGGTAAACAACTATCAATACTCTGAATCTACCATGAATAATGCAGTTAAACTAATTTTTACTTTTTGGCTCTCAGGTTTATTAATTTGCTTCTTTGGATACTTTTCAGTTCATATGTGTAGGGCTTGATATCCAGAAAAGCTGAGCATCACCGGCAGAGAGCAGGATGTCAAGCACTTCACAGTTTTCATCTTTGTTTATTTTTGGATGTCACCATCTTTCCATTTCACTTAAGATGGCATCCAGCAGAATTCCTATTGTTTTAAGGGTTTTGAAAAGCTTGCTCATGTTCCAGCGTCCTGTTTTCTAACGTTATAAATGAAGCCTGTCACGAAAACTCCAAAGCAATGAGACAGTTGATGTTTGAAATTGTGCTTAGAAAAAGACATTTTAGAGCCACGAGTCACCCTCAAAACCACAGTGAGCTATGCTTTGTCTGCAGTTGGCAGAAACATATCTATTGTCACACATCTATTGGCTTGGCTGATCTGTTTTGATTATGCCCTATCAGAATCATAAAGATACTGTATCTACAACACATGCATACCACCACTTGAAAACATACACACTGATGTCGGAAATAAGGTATAAAATGGTTATTGCCATAAAATTGAGCTTATTCCCACTCCTCAATAACAAACATTGTCATAGAAAGTACTTTCAAAAAGTAACCTATCAATCAGCTCTACTTTCACAGTGGCTCTGAACACCTGAAGTCAGTAACTGAAGTAAAAATGAAATTTCTTACAAAATTTACTTTACAAATGAAGCTTAGCGTTTTTATTCAAAGTATCTTTGATAGCCAGAGCTATCTTTATTAAAAGTCATTCAGACAAACACCAAAAACCTAACATTTCAGGATAAATCATATTGGGCACAGATGAGCAATGCACGAGGATTAAACGAAATTTGCCACTGTTCCAAGCTCTGAGGATGAATCCTGGTCTGACTGAACTTGCAAGTAACAGGCCCCTAGATTTCAATGAGATAATAATTTGATCCATGCCATTGCTTCTGTCTCTTTCTTTGATATTGCTGTAATTGCCTCTTCTTTTCTAATCCAAAACAACTGAGACAGAAGGAAAAGCCACATATGTTTTTATACAAAAAGGGCAATACATAATGTTAAAAAAATGTTTCATCAAAGGTGCAACCATTTAAAATGCAAAACACATACTAGAGAGGTGACAAATTCAAGTTCGTAGTGGTTTTATTTAAGATCTTTCAAGTATTCATTTGCCAGGAATACTTGTTTAAAATTTTTAATGTATTCAGTTAGTTATATCCAGTTCTCTTTTATGTCCACTTCTCATGAATCACTTGACAGATGGACTTCTACAAGCACATCCCTTTGGGGAAAATAAATTTTAAGTCATAATAAGAACATAAGACCTGCCATACTGTATCAGAGCAAAGGTCTATCTACTCCATACCCTAGTTCTGGCAGTAGCCAAGAGCAGTATATTATATTTTAATGGTAATGGCTTTGATCTTTCAGTGAGTATTAAGTTGGTGACTATGCAGAAAATGAAAAGAAATCCCAAGAGTTGAGTATTCCAAAACTCAGAAGAAACACCAAGTGAAGCCATTTCTCCCGGTGCCTCCAACCCAGCTCACGGTCCGTGTCTCACAAGAAATGGGTGTCGGGCTGATCAGCAAAGGCATTGCCCTCACAGGGAGCGCTGCCGCTGCTGAAACTTAACATAGCGTTGTGTACCAACAGCATTTATTTGGTTGGTTCTCTTGCCCAGGTAGACGCAACTGCTCTGGGACACTATGGCCAGCTTTGCTGTTGCAAAATATAGGTATGCAATTAAGCTCTAGAAATGTGAATGAGAAACGGTGGGAAAAGAAGCGTCTGGAGAGGGGAGGGATGTGGAGCAGCCTCCAGGAGGCATGCTAGCAGTGCTACCAAAAGGGATAGTTCGGATTTAGGAATTTGGGCTTGCACATAGTACACTGGCAATATCTAAAACCTGCTCTAGCTCTCATTTCCAGAGTAAGAGCTCCATTTGTTCCATGCAGACTGTAGTTAAAAGTTCTGAGGGTTTAGCTCATCTTTTTAATTGCTGCTGCCCAAATTAAATTGCATCTGTGATAACAACAGCCCTCCTGGAGACCCAACAGGAACTTAAACACATTGTGAGTAAATTAAATAATTGTGTGAATTATACAGTTTACATCTACTGATTATTGCATAAAAACCTACAGATAGAACACATACTTTTTGTAACCTTCCTGCTTTAGGAAATCTTAGAAAAAAAAGATGTTTAGTCTGCCAAAAATCTACAAGGATCACTGATAATTTGTTGATCAGCATTAGGTTCATTAAATCTATGCACTTCATTATCTGATTAATTCAGAGGCAGGTTTGTAATCAGTGATGAAATGTTTAAGATTCTTCTGCTCTGGCCTCCACAACCTCCTGCAGCTCATTAGAAAAGCTAATCAGATTGAATTTTCCACCATGCTGTTTATTGTAACCCTAATGGAAGACAATCACTTTAAAATTACACACTTGGCAGGTAATTTCTAAAAGCCATAAACCATGGAAGCTCTGTTCTCCCTGGGCTCTTTGTCTTTCTTTACTAGGATAAGGTAAGCAACGGTGATTTCTGTTAGAATTTGGAGGGCTGTTTTACAGTTTACAGCATAGAATGAAATGGAAATGCTGCTGGGAAAGTGTTTTTGTCTTTACTGTGGTTTTTGTCACCTGGGAGCCCTTTCAGAGATCATCAGTAACGTGGATGAATTTGTTATAAAAATCAGATGGGTTTCCTAATTTGGAATTTGATTATTCAAAGTATTAAGATCTTTCTTTGTGCATTCTTATCTTGGGATGAATAGCGTTAGTGGAAAAACTAGGATGACTTTTTGGGCCTCGTGTTTCACAGATCAGTTATAAATCCTGTTGTGCTGGAGCTTTCTGAACTAAGTTACTAGTATGATCTGAAGGAAAATCATGACAACATTTAGCGATAAAGAACCAGAAATGAAGGTGACTTAAAATATGGAGCATTCTGAAATTTTTAATAATTTAATTTATGTGAATTATGAGAAGAGGCGACAGCAGAAGTTGATAGTTGTCTCTTGCACTAGCAATACTCTTGGCACTTCTCTGTTTTTCTGAACAGCAGTTGAATTGGGGAATGCAGCAGGGGCAGTCAACAACTGAATGCGAAACACTTATTCCACCCATTTTAGAAAAGATCCTTTTGGTAAAGTGAGTGTGAAGAACTGAGGAATGGGAGCTGGGTCCAAGGTGGATGAGCAATTCCTCTGGCCCACTCTACTGCTTTCTCCATCATGTGGACAAAAGTCCGCTTCTGGTTCCACTGTCGTATCTGTTAATATCTTCTCTTTATACACGAAAGGATGGGCTCTTCTGTGACTGGACAGGCACTCATGGAGGTGCCTGAAGGCCTTTATCCCCTACCACGTAACCAGAAATGAACCCATTACATAATGGAGGATGCCAGCATTTTGGCTGATGACACGTTTTTGGCCACATGGTGGAGGAATAAGTGATGTAAGGAAATATTTTCTTTAGGGATTTATCGTAAGAAGATCCCAATCTGAACCTTCCCTGCTAAATGATGTTCATCACATCTTTACCTACAAGCAATAAGGAGTGAAAACATACCCCTAGAACAAATACCCTGAAGAAGGCGCACAGCTAGCACAGACTAACCTTTTTGTCAGCCAGGATGCTCTAAAAGTGCCCGCCCAAGGGCTGGATCCTGCTTTTGGGGTCTGTCGTCTTGTCACAGGCCTGACTCTGTGAATAAGCAGCAAGTTGTGAATGACAGCCCTGGGTCAGAGGTAAAGGTCGCAGCGAAATATATTCCCTTCAAGCGCATGACACTCCTGCTCATTGTTGGCTAGAATAATATTAGGGGGTTTGAAGTGCTGGAATCTAATAAAACTAGACTTGGCTTAACGTGATGTTATTCCACAGAGTCTGCTCCATCGAGCGTGTGCAGGGGTAACTGAGCTGAGCGCGGAGGAGTGCTGCCAGCTGTGCCTGGGGAGGGCACCTGCCCGTGCATCGCCAGCCCTGCCAGCTTTGCTCTAAAAGAGCATCTCCTGGAGACAGGCCAGCAGGAGTGTTACGGTTCCGTCTTACAGGGTTCCCTTGTGGACCCCCCCGTGCACTGCCCTGTGTGTGGCCAGCAGAGCCGCTCCTCCACCAGCCACCTTGCACACCCGCATGCCCAACAGGGCTGAACTTCACCTGTGCTCAGAAGCTCAAGGCCCAGACTGTGAGGGCACAGGACAAGGCAAAGCCTCAGCTTAGGAGTCTGGACCATTTTCTCTGTTTTTCTGCAGGAAGTGTGACTCCTGAGAGATGATGCCTTTCTTCAAAGTTGATTTATTAAAAACTGCATTCTGGTTCATGCTATTACCCCTCAATATTTCAAATAAAAGTCTGGGTGTGAGTGAAAATGCACCTTTAATGTGAAGTTGGGGGTTTAGGGGCCTATTTAAACATAAAAATTAGACATGAAAATAATAATCAGTCATCTAATGCCATCTCCCTGTGAACACGCAGTTGCTTTTGTAGTACTTTGAGTCCTTTTGGCTAGTCTGGCTTTGTGCATTTTGAGGAAACTTCAGTTGTTTTAATTAAAAGCAATACCTCCTGGGGTGTAAGACCTGCCAGTTATCCTTTCAACACCCTTGAAGTCCATTGCTAAACTATATCATCTTTGGTCTTCATCTGCCTAAACTTTCAGCGAATTTGCAGGTCACGTGTGGACGGTGATATGCAAGAGAACTGTACTTTGTGGTATTTGTGATGCCATAAGGAATTTCAATGTTACATCTGTTACTACCTTACTTTCTGTTCCAGCCTTGTCAGCGCCGCTCTGTGTGGTCTCCATCTAACGAGCCAGGATGCGCCCTCCACAGCGCAGACAGCCCAGTTCACGCTGGTACTCGCAGAGCAGGGCCCAGCTCCCGTCCCGCGGGCTGCGAGCTGCCATCTGACTGCTTTGTGGCTGATGATCCAGCAGGTTATGGCTGACCAGGCTCTGGGCAGCGGTATGATGCCCTCCCTCCTTCCCTACGCACGCCAAAGGACACAGGAGGCACCTCCAAACTGTCCCTGATACTGCCGCCCCTTTTCTTCACCCCGACTTCACCAAGCCCATCTTCGGGACCCTTGCTAGCTCTAGGCCACTAGATTATCCTTTATCTGTTGCTTCCCAAGCCTAGCTGTACAACTAGGGAAGCAGCCTTTTGATAGTTCCCTCAATCCTTTCTGTATCCCTTCAGTTCATGCTGTCCTGGTTTGAGGTAAAACAGAACCAACTTTCTCTTCAGCAGTTTTATTTCTTAGCTGGGCTTCTTCTAACTCTGAAATTAACAGCAGGTTGTGTCTAAAGCCGTTCGTTCAGAGTGATAAGGCAGTTAGTGCCAAGGAATGGTATGCAGAGAGGCTCTTGCTTATACTTATTTCTAGAACAACCAAGGTCAGCAAATTTCACTCTTTGCCCCGTTGGAGGGTCAGAAGCAGAGAAGCGCAGAGGGGTCCCACCTGCAGGGAGGAGGGGACAGGACAGAGGACCCAAAATTGACCAACGGGGGTATTCCATCCCATCTGCCCCATGCTCGGTACAAAAGCTGAGGGATCAAAGTGTCAACGCTCTTCCTTCACTGGCCGATGTCTGAGCAGGACCTTGTCTGTTCACCTGCCTTTGATCCCGATCCGTGTGTTCCTGACTCCATCTGTGGAATCCAGTTCCCATCCGTCACCAAGTCCAGCCTGGGACTTCCCCAGTGTCTGAGGGTGATGTCATCCTGAGAGCTTAATACGGTTTTATATATACTGTATCTAGTATATAAAAAAAAGCACTGAAACAAGCAAAAAAAGAACCTTTTAAGTACAGTAACGTTTCTGTAATGCAGTATTCCTAAATTTTGTCTGAGGAGTGAACACTAGAAAGTCAAGTTTGGCTCAAAATTAAGGCTTGCTTTTAAACAAGCTTTTCCAAAGTGGAGGCAGAGATAAAGATGGGCATCAAGCAAAACAGAGATCTGATTACTGTTCATTGTTGCAGCTGTGAGAAACGCAAAAATTAATGTGACACCTAGATGAAGAGCACGAGGTTTGATGAGAGGTCTTTTTAAAACACACTGAGGGCAACACCAGAGCCATTTAGGACAGAGCCGTACTGGGAGCAGCCACCCTGCCAGAGCCGTTCCGTGGGCTCTGCTGCCATCTCATGGCTTTAGCCAAATTTCTGCAGTCAGTCAGTCGCTAAATCGCTTTCTGCGTGAGCAGCACTACTTTAATAACCTTTCCTTTCCTTCCTTTTCTCCCCCTTCCCCGCCCCTTCACCTCATTAAAGACGTCTAAAAAATTAATGAATGCTAGAAAGAAATACTGTTTCTTGTGATTGCAGAGCAGATCATTTACGTTAGAACAGCGGGTTACGGACTACTTCTAAGACATCTAGCAATAAGTAAGAAAAGCATCTCATAAATTGCTTTATTCTAACAAAGACTTGCTTAAAACAAGCTATCTCCAACATCCATCACTTCGAAAACTAAACAAATTTGTATCTTAAGACAAACAACAGGATAGGTACAGAAACCAACAATGCTTTAAAAACCAGTAAACCTTACACTGCTCTAAACAAACAGTAATCTTAAAGAATTCTATTTAAATCGAAATATTTGAATATGCACTTATTTAAAAATACTTCACATACAATTTAGCAGCAAGCCACCTCTTACAGCATTTATAGTCGGAGTCAGTTACACTAGAAGTAAGGCAAATATTTACATATGAAAAAAAAGCTAAAGTTAACAAGTGAAACAGTGTAACATTTCAAGCAAACAAATCTATACACAGAAAACTATTTAATCAGTTCCAGGAAAACAAAAAGTGCATAAAAGGTGACTGATTCTGGATGTAATTTGTTGTAGGGAGACTTCCACACATGGGTGGAATTGTTGCAAAATTGCATTCTTAGTGCTAGCGGAGCAGAATCCTTTCTTTTTAAATCTGTGCTAAAGAAAATTTTTCTCTAGTGGATGTAGTCCTTATAGTGTGCAGAGTTGTCCTCCTGCTGAGACATGAATTAAATGTTTTTGGCAGTCACTCCTCTGTGCAGTATCAATTAAGATATACGTATTATGGTACAAATGTCTGTATTTAGATCTAGAGACAGAAAAGAATCTGTACATTAATCCTATACCTTAGCAGTCAATTGAAAAGCTACTTAATTCAGTTGGAACAGAAAATGGTGCACTTCTTTGGTTTTCTAAATACAGATATACACCATACACACATCTAATGGGGGAAGAGACATTTATGTGTTAACAATTAAAGCCAAAGAAAGTTTAGTGTGGTGGGGTGGAGTGTTTTTTTTTCATTAAATAATACAAATTTCCTAAGTTTCGTACAGATAAAATGAATTTTATTGAGAACAACTATGTGAGGTTTTCCTCTGTTGTTTGAAGAAAGGAGTGTCTTCCATGATATTAAACTCTCAGATAAACCACCAGGGCACTTCCAGTGTTGGAGATGCAACTTCTGTCTCTCCTTGTCCGCTGATTTATGCAGCAGTTGTGGTCCTTTGGAAGATCCCCTGGCACTGCCTGTCCCTGATTGCCAGCTGATAAGCAAAACACCCACTGGTGGGCCAGGCTCCCCTTGAACATCAAGGCAGTTGTGCGGATAAAACAACAAATCTCACTGTTGCTGAATTTTGCTCCAGCTTGTCTTGGTTAACGTGCCATTGCATGTCTTCAGGCCACGCTTTCACTTTTGCTTCTTGCTGGGCTGGGTTGCAAGCTTTGGCAAGCGGACCGGTAGATTTCTGCCTTTGCCACATCGCAGTCCCTTTCGTTAAGGTACACAGCGTGCAAATAGCTGCTGCTTGGCATCCAAGTGACCTCTGTTGACACAGGGATGATGCTACTAAGTTTCAGACATTTTGGTGCTGTTTGGAAGTCTACCCACTAGGACAGTATGCTGCCTCTTGTCTGAGTTTCCTTTTTCTGTTATGCTTCAAACTATAATTCGGTAGGTCTGATTTTTTGTATTTTATTTTTTTAAATCCAAGTTTTCAATCACTGCTTGAGTCTCTGAGCTAAGTCTCACATTCTGGCTAGATAAACTATATTTGGTATCTACTTAAATGTTATAGTTCTGCGCCTCCTCCCACACAGCTAGCACATGCAGAGGCTCCTGGCCAATAATAATACTTCTTGAAAATTGTTTGATTAAAGTGAGATTTCTCGGATAAGGTACTGCTGCATGATTAAGAGGAATTTCTGTCTCCCAGTCTATCAGCCAACATGATGACACAGATTCCTTTGTCAAGACCATCCCTTTTTTTTTTTATTAATGATGATGCTTCTGCTGCAAAATCTCACTTCGTGATCTGCATTCTGCAGGAGATCACTTGGCTCTGGTGGCTCAGTTGTAATCGTGTTATCCTTTGAAATTTCGGTCATATTAGAGGAGCCTTGTTCTCCTCTGCCACCGGTCAGCTCTCCATCAAAGAAACCCTCCTCATGCATACCTCAAAAGATAGAAACTCTATTCTCTAGTAGTTAGAGGAAGACCTACTTCAGGTGCTTATTAGGACTGTCAAAAGGGTTGTAGCTATGTCAAGCTAAGAATGCTCTAAATTTTGCAGGTTGTTGTCTTGGAGACGGTAGGATTAAGGAAGTCCATTACTGACTTTGTCTCTTTCAGTGACCTCATCTGAAAGAAGGCAAGACCTGATCTCCTCAAAAGTAGTCTCTTGTAATTGCTTGGATCTTTTTTCCAGTGGCTTGGTAGCGGAAGCAGTTCAGCATTCTTCTGCTTGTGCTGCTTTGCCTCCTGCCGCACTGCCAGAGAGCTTCCCTTTCTCAGGAGGTTCTTGCTCGGAAGGACGTGGCGCAGGCTCTGAGGGGCACCCTGGGGGTGGCTGTCCCTGCTGCCCCCTGCCTGCTCTGCCCACGGATCCCACGGGCAGCACCATCTCCTCACCCACAGGGTCTGACAGAAACTCCCCGCTGCTCCCTTCCTCCTGGAGGTGAGCACCTTTTAAACCCTTGAGGGTTTCTCACTGCTTTCAGGAGCCGGGGAAAGGCAATAATTTCTGTAGCACTGACTGGGAAGACTGAGGCGCGATCTGGCTGCTGGCCAGATAATTTAGTTTTTTCTTCTTTCCTTTGTTCATTAAACTGTCTTTATCTTGACCCCTGAGCTTTCTCGCTTTCCCTCTTCCTCTTCTCCCCCATCCTGCTGGAGCAGCCAGGCGGGTGCCTTGCTGATGGCCAGGGGCACCCCCGGTGACACCCCCGAGAACAGGGTGCGGGGGGGGTGAAGCAGTGGCTCCTGAGGCATCCCTGGGCGGTGTGGGGGAGTGGGGGTCTCTGTGTGCCTGGGTGGTGTCCAGCCCAGCATTGGTGAACTACTGGATTTGCTGCTCTTTCAATCCAGATAATGGTCAGTATTGGTTACTGTGCTGTTATTTAGAGATAAACTGTTTTTTATCTGTAAAGCTGTTTGTCTGGCGTTTGCTCCCGCATCCCAAGCTGTAACTCAGCAGGGCCACCTAAACTCGTGCTGTCAGGACAGCCCCCAGCCGCAGCAAGGGCCTGGCCTCAGCACTCAGAGAGGGCACCAAGGTATCTGCCCTCCATGCAAGTAAACGGTCTTCTGAGAAAGGGCACGTGTTAGTTATTAGCTGTCCTGTCTCCTGGGTTATTCTGCGAGGGATGCACCACTGGCTTCTCAGGTTTTATCAGTGAGAAGCAGTCTTTTTTTTTTTTTTAATGTGATATTCGGGGTTTCTGGCACCGTGAGACCCTCCCTCCGGTTCAGGCTGACAGAAGCTGATGCATCACGGACAGAAAACTCACGTACTTGCAGCGTAAGTTCATAGTATAGTTACTGCAACACTTTGTACATTCCCCTCGCCATCTGTGCATGAGTTTCCAGCAGCACACTTAAACACTTGCTGTTGAAAACCAGTGTGTTTTGGCAATGATTTTACTAAATCTATTTTGAAATGTTTTTCTACCAAAATCTTGTCCACACAGCTATGCAATTATGAGAGACTGTGTTCCAAACTGTTCTGTGGGATGCTGGGCCTGGGTCCGAGCTGAGCTCTCTCCCGCTCAGCCACTCTCCGTATCGCGCCCGTGGGTGCAGCGCTGAGCATTGTCTGGGGGGTAAATCGCCCTTCCCTTCATGCTGACGGGCTTCACCGCAGGGCAGCTAAAAACACAGCGACATGCGTGACTTTTCTACATAAGCAAATTCCTACATAGTCTGTTAGGTGCTGTGTGATCACAGATGGAGGGTGAAGCAAGTCACAGAGTTAAGAATGAAAGAAACGAGCCGTGAGCTGGTACAGCCATAGCACCAAGAAAGCTCTGCTGGGGCTTGTGGGACTTGAGCTGCAGTCTGTTGTGTGTTTACTATTAGTCCAAAGGAAACAGAACACACTTTTTTCTTTTTTGGACACAAGGGGGACTTAATGTATTTAGTTTTTCATAAACAGTTAAGAAATACTGCATTCAAGAGGAAAGGGGTCTGTATAGGACAGAATCACTTTATTAAAGTATGTGATACGCAAAATGCAGGAGGAAGAAAATGAGTCTATCATTCTGTACTGGATACTTACCTGGTAGAACAAATGTCAGATAACAATCATCATACATAATAAATTCATTTAAAATGTTTATTATTAGAGATCTAAGAAACTGAAGGAACAAGGAAACCTATACATAAACTTTAATACGGCAATTTTGCAGAAATATAGGATGGAGGATTGTCAACAAAAAATAAATTAAGCATGTCTTTTTTTTTTTTAACCCATTTTAGCTTTAACAGTTCCAATGGAGAGGCAGGCATATAATGATTCAAGGTATTAATTTTCCCTATAATTTTTTATCTTAGTTGCTCCTGGAGATGAGCTTTGTCCTTGTGGATTACAGGTAGATCCCTTTAATGTGTTTTGAACGAATTAGGGTCCATTTGAAATTTGAATTCTGTCTATATTCTGCAAATCAGCATATCCAAGGAATCTTGAACATGATCTTGAATCTTGGACAATCTTGAATCTTGGAGCATCCTGTTGGACCAGAACAGAGGTCCACTTAGCCCACTACTCTCTCGCTGTCCATGGCAGTAGAGGATGCTCTATTTAAGGACCAGTAAGCAAGCTCAGGGTCTGTTCATCTCATACGCCCAAGCATCCACTAGTTATGACTAGGCATCAGTTAGAGATGTCAGATGATGATTCTGTGCCTACTTTTTTTATCTGTTTGTAGACCTGTTACCCAGTTTGACCAGTTTGTTTTTGAACCTGCTGACTATTGCCTTTACTACAGCCCTGGTAGGGAGTTCCAGACATTAATTACCTGCTGTGAAAAAAGGTACTGTCTTTTGGCTGTTAGTAATGCCCGATTAGTCTCACTGTGTGCACTTCGCTCTAGTGCTGTAAGATCTGATAAATAACAGCCTTGTATTCACCTAGCCACTGCCTTTACAATTGAGGCTTACAAAATCGTATCTTTCCTCAGCCTTCTCCTCTGCAGAGGAAAGAGCCCCAGCCATTTTAGCCTCTCTTAATACGGGACTGTTCCACCCTCTTGATCGCTGGGCCTGCCCTTCTCTTTACCTTCCCTAGTTCTGTTGTATTTTTCTTGAGGTCTGTAGACCTGTCCCTGGTTATAAATGCAGAACCATCGGCAAAACTCAGTATAACTAATGGCCTGTCTCTTGTTGCCAACAGGAAAGTAAGAGGTATAATTGATGAAATTCTGTCTGAAAGGAAATTCCTGCTGCTTCTTCAAGACTGTATGACAGCATGTCATGCCTGCCGGTAACCGGCATCCAGGCAAGATCCAGCAAGGAGTGTGGTTGCACAGCCCTTGTTTATAAACAAGATGTGCATGGGTGCTGGCATCATAGCATCTGCTCCGGATCTCACCTGAAACAAGACACTGAAAGAATCCAGGATACTGGCACCAGATAGTGAAATGTGCCTACTTCTGTGTAAACTTCTCAAACACCCTACTGTAATAAAGGATTTCAACATCAAGAGGCAATTTGTGAGGACAGCTACGCTCAGCAATGATTTCTTAAGAACTGGCTGGGCTATTGTTAGTTATAGTGTGGGTGGTATTTTTTCTTGTCAAAGGAAATGCGGATTATCTTATAATTATCCCAGATACTTCTGACTCTGTCTTACAAGCTATAAATTCATGGATTAAAATTATAGATAGTAAATTCAGAATTCTCTGTGGTGCTTTGAGTGTTGTCTCTTGCGTGTGGCAGCTATGTGTCTCAGTGCAGGTCTGAATAGCTGTATTTTGAAGGACAAAAATGGTTAGATAATACTCAAAGACATATACTGGTCCTGGAAAATTATGCAGTCAAATAAATAGGAGATGAAGATATGAATAGAGTTTTGGCAAATAAAGAAATCAAGCTATTGTCTGAAGCAGCTTGGTTTTCATATTTGTAGGCATCTGGAAAATAAGTTATAAGAACTGTTCTTCCAAGTTACCATGGTATCAGATTTAGGTATTTCTAAATTTCAGAAGCACATAATCTGAACTAGCCCTTTTCTCAGATGTCAGCATTTTTAAATCTTCACCACCAGCATCCCATTGCAGCAGCACTTGGCAAATCCTCAGGGTCTCTGCAGCTTCTGTTTTCACACAGTGCGTATCTGCCTGGCCCCTGTGGAAGTTCTCCAGCCGGTCAGCACACACGCTGCCTCGCATCTCTGCTGCTTCACCAGCATGGTCTGCCCGTTTCATCCTGTTCCCTCTGACTCCATTTTCCTTGAGTACAAAAGATGTGATAATTGTTAGCTATTTAATAGAATAAATATGAATATAATAAGAATAAATAATAGAACAATATTAAACATCTTTGAAGATAATAATATTATTTATGAACTACTTAAAAATACCCATCTGAAGTAGGTGATTATTAACTTGGTTCCTGTAGGTGCTGTATAGGTTACTTCATTAACAAATGTTAATTGAATTTTGGAGCAATAAGCACTATATTAATGCAAAATACTGATTATCAAATAGTTTTTCAGGCGATAATTTTAAGACAGCATATTAGAATCCTGTGCTTCATAAGTAACAACTTTTGTTGAGTTTTTATCAGTTTTTGAAAGCCTCTTGTAATAACTGCATTTCCTCTTTCAGGTTGTCTGGGTGTGTAAAGCCTGTTTTGGAGCTTGGAACTTTTTCAGGTGGCAACAGTGGCTTTCCTGCAGAACATGTGTTGGATCAAGTGAGGACATCAACTGACATGAGGGAGGGAGAAAGGGGAAATAAGGCCACGCACCGGCAGAGCGGATCCTGGAGTGATTCCTGAGTACGCCCGTTCAATTAATGTTTTAGAGAACCACTTAGGTGCCTGGATACAGGTGTGTGGTGGCATTTTAGATGTGGTATAGTACAGTAACCTATGGCCCGTGCCACATCCCAAGCCTGTGCCTGGGGCGCCCCAGGGCACCTGGAATGGTGCTGGGCACCCGCGGGCCCCCACCTGAACGGCTGCCATGGTGGGTGCTCGCGGCCAGTGGGAGAGGGCCAGAGCTGGAGAGCAGTTACCAGCAGAGCTCCTTTAAAGAGCTAAAAAGAACATGGCAAATTACAGTCTTGATTAATGCTGACAGCGACATTATCTCCTCTCCGACAGCTCTCTGTTCCCTGGCGATGGCGGCGGGCGGGAGACAGGGGCCCATGGGCCTGGTTCATGGGGAGCAGTGACACCTCTCGGGGGTAAATCAATGAACTTCACGAGCGCCCTCCCCTCCCGGGCTGTTTTGGGAGATGAAGAAATAAATGTTATGACGAGCTCTGAACGAATGGGGGCTTATGTGATGCAACCTGTAAAAGGCTGCCGCCCCTTTCCCCGCAGGGAAGAGGATACCGAATTTGGGGTGATGCACAGTCAATAAAATAATCCACGCCAGCATTTTAAACCATTGGCCGACGCTTAAAGACCACGCTGGGGCAAAGGCAGGGCCGAGTGCTGGAGGAAGGGGCGCCCCGGCCCTCAGCGAGCGGGAGCCCGGCAGCGCCCGGCCCCGGGCGGCGGCTGCGCTGCGGGGCCCGGCCCGCCCCCCCCACGCCCCAGGAAGCGCCGGGCGTTAGCGCCCTGCCCGCCGCCGCCATGCATTGTGGGGCGGCAGCAGCACAGCCAAGATGGCGGCCAGCAGGAGGCTGATGAAGGTAAGAGGCAGCGCCGCGCCGGGAAGGGCCGGCGGGCGGGCGGTGGCGGGCACCCCCCTCCCGTCCCGGGTCCCTCCGAGGGCGAGGGGGTCGCCTCCCTGGCCGCGGCCCGGCGGAGCGGCCTCCTCCCCTCCCCTCCCCTCGGTGGCTGCCCGGGCTGGAGCGGCCGGAACGG
>VXBO01014232.1:51260-93824 GCA_013400135.1 Rhinoptilus africanus
GGGGGGCTCCTGCGGTGACTAAGCAAAGAGGAAGGGCCGGGGGGGAGGAAACGCCGCTGCCGGGACGTCCGGGGCCCCCGCCCGGGGCCGGGGCAGTCCCCGGGGCGCCGTGAGGGGCCGCCGGCCGTGCCGCAGCCGCGGTCCCCGGGCCCGCCCGCGGAGGTCGGTGAAGCGCCCGCGGCCCCGGTGAGGAGCCGGCCCGGGGCGAACCCGTCTCGGTTTCGTTGTTTCGCAGAGGAGCCGCTTCCGCGTATGAGTAAGAGGTTTATCGCGGTGAAGTGTGGACCTGGGTTCAGGAGTTTCTCCGTTCACCGCAGACGGGGAGATGTTTTTGTCTTTGCTCTTTGCTCGGGAGCGCGGATGGTGCTTGTGGGCGCAAACCCGGCCTCGGTGGGGCTGTGACCAAGAGCTCCGACGGTTTATTCTAAAATACTGCTGGGGACTGTGTTTCTCATCGTTTTGCTCGAGGAGTAGGGTACTTAGGGAGAAAATTATAACCATTACCCCCAAAGCATAGGAGTTCATCTTATGTTTTGTATATAATTGCCAATTAACATTACAGACTGTGTGCAGTGGGGTTTGTCTAGGATGTGCACGCGTAGTGGCATAAAATTTAGTCATCTGTAAAATGCTGTGGCGATACCCTACAGTATTTGCATACAGAGTGCCTGTAACGTAAATCAATGAACTTCACAGGCGATGTCTGTTGAACTGAGGGGAAGGACCCTGTAACTGTCAGGCCGTGTTGTAGCCGCCCTACAAACCTGTTCCTGGGGGGTGCACTAGCATTTCACAAATATGCGGGCGATTCTGTTAAACTTAGTCTTTTAGTATCGCATTTGCAGCTGGCTTCAATGATGCGGACCCCTAATGGGGCTGGGATTTCACTGGGATGTGTAGATGGCAAGTTTTGAAGTTGTATTTCTTTAATTGTGCAGATACATAATTAACCATTATAAGTCGTTCATTTCTGAAGAAATCAATAGCTCAGCAGTGCTTTCATAAGGCTGGTTTTGTTGTTTTAATTAAAAACTAAATGGTAAATACACTGTGTGCAGAGTCATTCATATATATAAGATCAGTAGGCATATACCTTTAATTGTCCTGATGAGATGGCATTCATTTTTTTATTTCATTTTTGATAGCTGTTATGTTTTGCCACAGCTTTAGTGTCGTAATCAATATGTCTGTTGCTTTGTACTCAAATAAGGTTCCTCTTAGTTTCTGATAGTAAGGACCAATTTAATTTTATCTTATTGTAAGGCAGCTTTTCTGCCTGTTCTGCAAAAATCGATTAGTTATTCAAAAGCACATCACTACTACTCTGGTAGGAAAAAAATACTTCTAATTTTTTTTCTTTTTAGATTTAAAATAGAATGTAAAAATCTGAATGGCAAGAAAAATTGCTCTAATAGCTGCAATGCCTCTTGCTTTTCATCTCCCTGCCCCCACCAGTTCCACTCTATGTCTACGTTGGTACTTTAATCTTTCACTAAAATGCTGTGAAGATGTTTTCTGACAACATGACCTCCTCCTTTTCTAGAAAAACAGTGTGGCAGTTGCTTTGGAAAGGGAGTGGTGTAGGGAGTAAGGACACATTGATAACTTCCCCCTTACGTTTTTGCTTTCGTTTTTGTTTCCTGATGGCTGTCGGTTGCGCGTGTTTTACGCCAGTTCAAGAGCTGTGAGATGCTGTATCGCAGGACTTGTCAAGGCTATTAAATAAGCAGCTGCCTTCATGCCTTCTGCAGAGTCGAGTCAGCCCAAGTGGCTTTGGGCTTTGCCATTCATGTCAGTAGCAGCAACGCATTGAGCTCGCATTCAGATGATGTAATCTGGGCTGCTGCACCGTGATGGTTTGAAGGTCCAGACTCACATGTGTATCAACCGAATATCGTTGTTTAAGATCCACTTTGAAGAGTCTTTCACTGTTGAAGTTTTGCAACATAGAAGAGTCTGTGGTGTGTCAGTCTTGTGGTCGTAGAATGATGTGATTATAACTAAAGGAAATAGAGTTTTTCAGTCTGTCAGTTATGTTTAAAATAATTTAGGATATGCATTAACTGTAGTTTCTTTGAGCTAATTATCAAGTTTGTCTTTGGTAAGTGAGAATAAACTTTGATCCTTTTATAGGTCACACAAAATAAAGTCATTCCCATTTCCTTAAGGTCTTGCCAACATTTTGAAGTACTGCATTTTTTCTGAACTGGTGTCATGCATCATAGTTATTCATATTAATCACAGAGGCTCAGAGAGACTGCATGTAGTAAGTTCATAATAACACACTGCCTGCCCGTAGAAAACTGGGAGTATGAGTATAGTTTCCACCTTCTGGGTGGAAATGGGTGTCCTTTTCGAATTGTGGAAGCCATTTGTATCTTCAGTTTGCAAACCTCCGTGTGAAAGAATTAGTACAAATTTTGCCATTATACTTGTACAGCTCAATTTTAAACATGAAGTCAAGTTGTAAGAATAACAAGATTGTCTTGTGATCTCAGGCTCTGCTTGAGCACATAATGTTTCCTAGGCCGAAGACCTTATTTATGGCCTATTTTTGCAGAGCTTTATACCATCAAATAGTCCAACTGAAGTTTTCCCTATTGACTTACAAAAAACCAGTGGAGGTGTGCCCTTTCCAGGAGCACACCTAGGTTAGCAAAAACGTGAAGTAAACATAAGTAATTAATAATACTCCAGCAACACCTGAGGTGGAGTTTTGATCCATGAGCCACCATTGCACCTCTTTAGGGAGCCACAGTTGTCAGATCTTGACTCCTCATGAAATGTGAGGTGGGAATAAAGCGATCTTTGTCAAGGGTATGCTGTTGTGGACGATCTCTCAGGGTAAAAGCAGGCAAATATAGAGTAATCATTCTAGGAAAGGAGCTAAGGCTTCTCTTTTAAGGGAGCTACTTTGCTTCCTGACCCTTTCTCATAGAAAGCAGGTTGTCTCCAAAGGTGTATAAGTGGGAACATAGATCTCAAAGAGACATGCCAGAGATTTCAGTGAAATCTTTTCCCAGTTGCCACCCGCTAACGTAAAAGGAGCCGTTTTCCGGGCAGTGGCATGGCGCAGCGCTTTGCAGAGGGGTGGTGAGCAGCGGCGAAGGGAAGGCTGTTTGCGTGCTGGGCGGTCACACTCCTTCCTCGTGGTTTAGGAACGCAGGACTGAGCTGCATTGTCAGCGGTGGGTTTGGGGGCACCGTCTATGGCCCCATGTGGTGCTGCTCCCTCTGCCCTGTGCTGTCCTATGGGCGGCTGGAAGAGACACAGTTAAATGTGTCGTTAGCATTAAAAATTGAAAATAGATTTAAAGAGTAAATACCACTACACGTATGAAATTAGGTACATAGACGATTATTTTAATCTTACTGTTTCTACTCTGCTTCCATAATTACATAGTCAAACATTTATGCAGCGGTTGAACTCCATGATAAAATACAAACATGAGGCCGCAGCCGGGTACCTGCTGCAGGTGGCCTGCCATCAGTGCGCGGTGGTCTTGTCAACACCGTGGCCCTTCCAAATAAAGGGGCTTTAAACACCTTTGATACTTGAAAAGTGGCTCTAAATTGATCCAAACACCAGTTCTCAGTGACAAAGGAAATGGGGTTTTGTGTGATGTATGATTGTCCTCATGCAGAAGTGAGAATACCGATTCCTTTTCCCTTTTTGAAACTGAGAATTGACAAAAGGATTTTTAATCAAATGAAAATACTTCGCCAAAAAGTAGAATTACTCAGTAAATAAGACATGTGAGTATACAGGGTTGTAACATTGCAAAGGAAACTTAATAGTTCTTATAAGAATAGATTCTAAATAGAATCTGATTGTTCTTCTAGTAGGTTTTGTGGTGGGTTTTTTTTGTAAAATTATGTTTTATTTTAAGGTGTTTTTAACACTTGTCTGCACTGTATGAGATTCAGAAAGTAAAACTGGTCAGTTCCTTATCAGTGTCTTGGAGCCTGTTTATCTTTGTCACACTTTTTTCAGAGAAGGTGTTTATAAACAGGTAAACATAACTTGGTAGAGAATCATGGTTTAGAGTTCTTTCAGTAGCCTTTTGGTTTTGTTTGTGCATTGAATAGCATTTTGGGCTTGATGCAGAACTTAGTGAAGGCAGTATGAGCTCTTACACTTATTCCCATGTTCTTGGATGGCACCCTTACAGGTGTTTGTCTTCACTGCATTTTCCTGTCTGGCTTGGTTTTTTAGAGAAGTCCCAAAACTTGAAAGATGTATGGGCAGAGCAGTTGCAGGGTTTGTAAAGGACTTAACTACATTTTAAGCTGATGCTACTTTTCTTTTTAATGTCAAGCATTTCATTTTTGCTTTGAACAGCACAAATGATTATACAATATTGAAAAATCAGAATTTTAAATCCTTAATGATTATATGTAGAGGTAGTATGTACTTTTATGACTACCTTCAGCATTATAGTTGAAGATCAGATACCATCTCTGAAACAATGTTTTCTCCATTTCATGTGCTGTGTCTAACACTTTCTCTGAACATACCCAGGCGACACGGACCACGTCTCAAGAGAGCCCCGTGAAATAAGGCGTTTCTATTTCACAGATGGGGAAACCAATGCAGCAAGGCCAAGACCAGCAAAGCTGATAACAGAGTGGGGAATGAAAACTGATGGAAATTCTTACTGCAGTCTTCTAACCTTTAGTTACGCTCCTCCTGTGCTCCTTTAATTATGTTACTTGACAAAATTAAGGGGTGGAGGCCAAGAAAATGAATTAATCTGTTTACTGTCTGACTAGACTCTTAAGTATTATTTTGAAGTAAATATCTGGACTATATCCTTTTACCTCATAAAGTAATTTTTGTCCCTTTGGAGTTGCTCAAGCGGATGTTAAATGCAATATTGACTTTTAATCTGTCCTGTTGAAAGTATTTAGTAGCTCATTCACTGTTTTAACAGTACGTTTATACTGTAGTTGTGCCTACATCTGTAGCTCTGAGGCAGTTAGATCTTTATTATGGGTTCTGGCAGATGCCAGGAACAAAAAACAAAAGAGCCCCCCCTGCCCTTAAATTGTGAGTGCTGAATCTCTTACCACTCCTGACACGACAGACACTAAAAGCCTGACTTGTGAGTATGGTATTACATTGTATTTATGGGGATAGTAGTATGAAAAAAAGCTATTTGTAAATACGTTTAACATGGAATTGATTAATTTGGAATGGCGTATGAAATCTTAAACATGTCTAGTATAAGAAAAGTAATTTCTCTTAGAAATTGGAATCTGTGTAGTTAAGACAGGTCCTCTGCTAGGGTATGCTTGATTCTCCGTGACCTTTGCGGCCGTGCCTGTGTGAGGAAAATAATTGCCTGGTTTATCCCCATCTGTCCCCTTCTTCAGTTGTCGGTTACTACAGCAGGACCCGAGGCAGCAGAAGGAGAAGCACAGAATACAGTCCTGATGCACTGCAGTAGTTTACCACTTTTTTGATTTTGATGGTGAATTCCTGCAAAGGCTTCACGTGCCAGTTTAAAGAGGAAGATGTCCTGCATCATTTTCTGCTAGCTCTTTAGTGTTTTCTGGGCTGTTAAATTCCCTGTCTTGTATGTGGACTTGAGGGGAAAATGGGGAGCAAGTTCCATGTTTTAAACTTTTCTTTGCTTTCATACAAGCTTTTACAATTTTGTAATGATCTCTGTACTGGATTCTTGCATTCCTTAATTCAGCATCTGGTTTTTTAACATGAATCTAACTATAAAATGTAGGTGTTTAATTTTCCAGTAAAGTGAAGCCATGCCTTTCTAATTTGCTTTATTAGCTTAATAACGTACCTGAATTCTAGAGTCATAGTCCTCCCTTTTTCTGTGTCTGGGCAGTTGTTCTCTGGGCCAGAAGCGGTGTAATGCTATCATCACAACCTGTGATAAAAGCTTCCACCTGGAAGCTGCGCTTCTGCTGAGACGTTATGGGGGAAGCTTCTGTTGTACGTATGTTTTTAATATGGTAACTAGAAAATTGTCTAAACCCGTTTTCCTTTCGTCTTTTTAGACTGAAGGTGCTTGTGTTTATTCAATGCTGAACTGCCTCCTGGTTAACTAGCGCATTCTGTCCTGACGCTGGGTGTGCTCTGTCTGGCGTGGGGTAGGATGGATCCCTGTGCCCGTGAGCGGTTGTTTGCCAGGACCGTGGGCTTGGGACGCTGCTCGGAGCGAGCGGCTGTGCCAGGCTGCTGTGGCCGGGCTCCCCAGCCCTGCCTGGGGCACTGAGCCGGCAGCCAAGCACTGAGGGCTTTGCAGTTTCAGCGGTCATAAAGGATCTCTTATAGCTGCGATAATAAAGGTTATTTTCTTTTGAATATTTTCGTTTGCTCTGTATCCCTATAAATGTGCTTCGTGGGATTACTTTTGTGGGGGTTTTGTATGTTTTCCTGCTTTAATAAAATAAGATAATCCTCTTACCCATTAAAAAAGAAAAAAAGCCCAAAATGTCTGCGATATTGCATAAATCGCACAGCAGTGGAATTTGTGGATTTATCCAAAGGTCTAGTCTAAATAGTTGGTTTTAGGGTCATGAAGATTGTGTTGAGCGTCAGTTCAATATCCAAGACTCCAAGGTTAAACTTCTGTCTTCTGAATATGCTCTTGCTTTCATAGGTGCAGTGGGTGGGAATGTAAATGTTCATCTTTTGATGTGTGGCTGTCATGTGATTTTTGTTTCATGCTCATTTGGAAATTTCCTTTTCCCTTTGGGTTTGCATTTTATCATGATGCTAAGTTTATGCAAGAGATTACTGCCTGTGTGAAACCTCTGCCAGTCAGATGCAGAAAGGGTTGATCTAAGATGAACACAGAGCTATTTTAGGAAAAAAAANTTTTTGGCCTAATTAAATACTCCAGGAAACAGTTTCTGCACTAGGGCTTATACATCATTTTAAATGTAAAAATGCCTAAATACCTGTTCTGGTGATACCCGGATCACTAACTGATCAAAAATGAATGGTGATTGACTGGTGTAGAAAGATACCTTGTTCAAGAGTGATACAGCTATAAAGAGAGGTATCTTAAAATATGCTGTTAACTTTGAGTTACAAAACCAAGATAAAGTTCTGTGTTCAAGTAATTGGTCTAAACAAGGCTGGTTTGGCTTAGATTGGTATTTTTCTGAGTTGTCATCAATTTAAGTTGGTCATGCAGGAATTTGTTTTTCAGTTGAAATAATTGACCTGTTCAATGACTTTATATGTGTTTAAAACTACTTTGAGATGATTCTTCCAAATTGCTATTTTCCTTCAGACAAGTTCTAAGATGCACTTTCTTTCTGTGCTTCATGGAGTTATCAGTTGTCCGTTACCAAAGGCACTGATTTGCATTTGAGATATAAAAACATTTTTAACTGCACTTTTTCAATACTTCTACTTCATTGTGTCTGTAATGATGTTAATAACAAGACTTTTTTATATTTTCCTGACATATAAAAAATTAAGGGTTTTTTTAATGCCTTGTCTCAGAGAATTTTCCTTCTCACAGGTGCAAAATTTTTTGTTATTTGTATGGGTTGGCACTGCTAAAACCTCAAGCTTCTTTAACATAAAGAAATCCCCTAAGTTGACCTCTAAGTATTTTGAAAAATAAATACGAGCGTCTTCCTCAATACTGCCATTAACTTACACTTCGCTTGCTTTTCAGGAGCTTGAAGAAATCCGCAAATGTGGAATGAAAAACTTCCGTAATATCCAGGTTGATGAAGCTAATTTATTGACCTGGCAAGGGCTTATTGTTCCTGTGAGTATAGACTACTCCTTATTCTGATGAGCTTTAAAATAAAATGAAGATTGTTTGTACCTCATAAATCCACAGTTCGGTCGTGCTGCTGGTGACTATTAGATAATTTTTGCACCCTGACGAGTCTTTTTTGTTATTATTAAACTTGACTTTCAGAGTTGTGAGTTTGTGCAGAAGCTAGTTGTTTGTAACTATATCATAAGTTCATATAGATTGTACTGTGATCTTGGGAAAATAGTGTAATCTTCCTGTCTCCTAGAACCATGGAATCATCACAGAATGTGTTGGGTTGGAAGGGACATTTAAAGGCCATCTAGTCCAACCCCTCTGCTATGGGCAGGGACATCTTCAACTAGGTCTCATTTTATCTGAGTGTCTTTTGTGTTTTCTTTTATCAAAGTCTGATGATGTTTGTCGGTGTTTCTTATAACTAGTCTGAGGAAAAAACCATATGTAATTGGTGTTCTAGGCTGTTGTCATCGATACCTGCCTGGATGCTTCATATCCGTAGGCCCGGCCCAACGCCTGGCTGCAGCTGGCGAGGGCTGTGGGCTCCGCGGTAGCACTAGGTTACTTGGCAGGGGCGTCGGAAGGGGAAGCAAATGAAGTTTGTACTTTGTTACATTAAGCTTAAAGTATAAAATCTACATCATCATAGGAAAAAAAACAGAAGTATGGAATACTTTGTTTACTCCTCAATAGATTTTTTTTTTAATCAACTAGATTTATTTCTAGGATAAAATTGAGTATTGGAAAAAGTTTGCAAGGAAAATATTTGGATTTTCAGAAGTGAGCTCTTTAAAAGAAACTTCTGGTGTTAATTAATGCCAAANAGGAGCACCAGGAAAACTGATCTTTTTTTTGGTTTTCAGTGTATAGTGCCTTTGCTTTGTAATTGGTGTTTTTATTGTAATAATGTACAGTCTAGTTTTGCAAATAGGCTAGTGCCCGGTAACGACCTGCGTGCTGGCAGAGTGCACCGCTGTTGCTGTATAAGCGACATTTCCCCTCACCTATGGAGGCACACAGGCATATGCTTCAGTTTTGAAAGCGCTGGGAAAGTTTTGTATTTCACTGTGGATGACTTTTGAATTTGAATTCAGTTAAATTCTCCTTAAAGATAAAACTGCTGAATGCAACAGCAGAGGGCTATAATTGGGNGAGTTATCAGTTGTCCGTTACCAAAGGCACTGATTTGCATTTGAGATATAAAAACATTTTTAACTGCACTTTTTCAATACTTCTACTTCATTGTGTCTGTAATGATGTTAATAACAAGACTTTTTTATATTTTCCTGACATATAAAAAATTAAGGGTTTTTTTAATGCCTTGTCTCAGAGAATTTTCCTTCTCACAGGTGCAAAATTTTTTGTTATTTGTATGGGTTGGCACTGCTAAAACCTCAAGCTTCTTTAACATAAAGAAATCCCCTAAGTTGACCTCTAAGTATTTTGAAAAATAAATACGAGCGTCTTCCTCAATACTGCCATTAACTTACACTTCGCTTGCTTTTCAGGAGCTTGAAGAAATCCGCAAATGTGGAATGAAAAACTTCCGTAATATCCAGGTTGATGAAGCTAATTTATTGACCTGGCAAGGGCTTATTGTTCCTGTGAGTATAGACTACTCCTTATTCTGATGAGCTTTAAAATAAAATGAAGATTGTTTGTACCTCATAAATCCACAGTTCGGTCGTGCTGCTGGTGACTATTAGATAATTTTTGCACCCTGACGAGTCTTTTTTGTTATTATTAAACTTGACTTTCAGAGTTGTGAGTTTGTGCAGAAGCTAGTTGTTTGTAACTATATCATAAGTTCATATAGATTGTACTGTGATCTTGGGAAAATAGTGTAATCTTCCTGTCTCCTAGAACCATGGAATCATCACAGAATGTGTTGGGTTGGAAGGGACATTTAAAGGCCATCTAGTCCAACCCCTCTGCTATGGGCAGGGACATCTTCAACTAGGTCTCATTTTATCTGAGTGTCTTTTGTGTTTTCTTTTATCAAAGTCTGATGATGTTTGTCGGTGTTTCTTATAACTAGTCTGAGGAAAAAACCATATGTAATTGGTGTTCTAGGCTGTTGTCATCGATACCTGCCTGGATGCTTCATATCCGTAGGCCCGGCCCAACGCCTGGCTGCAGCTGGCGAGGGCTGTGGGCTCCGCGGTAGCACTAGGTTACTTGGCAGGGGCGTCGGAAGGGGAAGCAAATGAAGTTTGTACTTTGTTACATTAAGCTTAAAGTATAAAATCTACATCATCATAGGAAAAAAAACAGAAGTATGGAATACTTTGTTTACTCCTCAATAGATTTTTTTTTTAATCAACTAGATTTATTTCTAGGATAAAATTGAGTATTGGAAAAAGTTTGCAAGGAAAATATTTGGATTTTCAGAAGTGAGCTCTTTAAAAGAAACTTCTGGTGTTAATTAATGCCAAAATAAAAACCTCAAGCTTCAATTTTTTAAAAGCACTACAATCTTTTAAGAGAAAGTTTAACAGAAGTGGATAACCACTGTATTAGTCAAACAGAGAGGGATTTGTTATGAAAGGGAAAGCAGGAAATCGAGTGTGTTGAATTCCTTGGTTGAAGTCACTTGGATTTTCACCTCCTTTATTTTCCACGGCAGTGGCCCACGCTCCCTTCATTACATGAGCTACTTTTCAGCCTGCAGCAGTAGAGGCTGTGCCACTAGGGCATCAGTTCTGCTTGTCCTTGGGTGCTGCCTAGAAGGTCCCCTGACCAGTGTAATTCTGTCCTTGTATCCTACGCCTTTGAAATATCTCTTTAGCAGCTCCTCCGCTGTGGGAGCAGGAGGCCATTCCCAAATTCAGATCCCATGGGCTGAGATCATGGCTAGGCCTTTGCATTTTAGATACCGTACAATACATTTTGGTTACTCTGTTTACTGATATTCCTGCAAGTAATTCCTCTGAGTGGTTAAGGCAGCTGTTGCAAATAAAGTGAGCAGGATTTGATGTTAAAATTTGACAGAGCTGAGAAACAATACGCTTTCAGTGTTTCAGTCACTCTGATCTTTGTGGTTCACGTGTAACAGTTTATTGCTTTGATAATACTTTGAAGCAGTATAAGGTTGGTAAATATGACTAATAAAGCAAAACACAAAAATACTTGTTTATTCCTGTTAAAATTAGCAACATGTTGCGTACAGCATCTATTTTTGAGTTTCTGCTCAACAGAGTATGAGCTTAATGTTTGTTTTGCAAAGGTTCACAACATCACAAGTGTTTGAACATTGATGCAGTGAACTGTGCTTCATAACCTGCCTTTTGGTTTATAATATGCCCAGTTACAAGAGAAATAGCCTTAAATTCACTGGTGGTATAGTTAAGAGGGAATTTTGTTATGAAATTATACTTCCTATGGTAATTAATAAAGTGTTGTGTTGTGTTCAGAGAGTAGTATAATTCATTATTTTGAGGATACTCTATAAAAGATGCTCTAGTCTGAGCATACTGTTTTTAGCTGTTGCAGTGCTGGAGGTGGTGGCTTAAAAATGTGATATACAAGCTGGTTGCAAGTTTAATTTTTTTGCTGAGTTTTTGCTTTTGAAGTTTTACATGTCGTTTCCATTTTAGAAAGTGTTCTTGCTTAGGGTTTAAAACCGTATTAATCATACGTTAGTAGGACAAACTAGGTACTGATTATTAAACTCTGTAACTAGGCATTATTTTGGTCAGCATCTTAATGAAGGTGTGAAAGATACAAAGGTTATTATTTTTAGCAGTGATAGTTTATGTACTGTGTGCTGAAAAGGTACACTGTTTGATTTCAACATCAAAATGAGACTATCTACCCCAGATTCCTTTTTTCTGTAAGAGGTAACGCTGATGAACAATTAATTTCACTTCACTTTATCAAAACTGCTTGCTTTGGACAAACTTGCAGAGCTTTTGAATGAGAGTTGCATTTGTTGCTTGTGTTTCAGTATTTATAATTTTGCTTCTCTCCTTTGTCAGTGTTAAAAAAATGTAGCAAATAATTGGTAACTTAATTGCTTGATGTTCTGACTGAGAGTCAAACAGAAAATGGACATTTTTAAGCCAGGTCAGTTCCTGTATCAATCCACTGAACATCCTCACAGATCAGGCAGGTGATGGAGGCAAGAACAAATGAGCCATGGGGGGAGAGGACAGTAACTGCTTAAGGTGCCAACGCCACCAAAAGTTATTTGTTAAACTTCCAAAGCTTTTAGCATTGCTTGGATAAAAAGTGGTTTTAAACTCACTGTAGTTACCTTTTCCCTTGACTGCAGAAATTGTGCTCTGTGTCTTACAAACACACAACCAGACTGCTCCATATGAATGAAACTAAAATTAAATGTTTTCTGTTGAATGGTATTTTAGTAGAACACTCCCCACCCCCAAATATTGGGAAAACTTTTTTAACTTCTGGAGTGGGCTTGATTGCAGGGAATGGTCTGGTTGCTAATGAAGAACGTGTGTGATTATACTTTACACCAACTGGAAACTCTCGTCCTTGTTCACAGAGTGTTTGGAAAGGTTTATTGCTGTAGTTACTGTTTTCAGTGCAGAATGGTATTTTCCTAAGCTTTAAATGTAACAATGGTTTATTTTTCTTCTGCTTTTCTTCTTCAGTTAATATTTGAAGCAGTATCAATAGTCTATCGGGTTTTCTAAATGAGATTCTGGGCATTGTTTTTTCTGTTTCAGCACGAAGAACTACTTTGCTTACTTCACGGTTCTCTCATCATGCTCCTTCAGAAATGATCTGATAAGAGTGGGTGCTAAAACTGCGTACAAATTCAGAATGTTCTCATCAGCAGACGCAGTGAATATCTATCTTTAGTACCAATGAATGCTCAGCAGATTTTTGTGTAGTCAGCACAAAAATGTTCTCGGAACGTATAGGGAAATCTGACAAATCAAATTGCTGTGCTGTTCATACCACCATGTTTTGAGGCATGTAAAATAACTGGGTTTAGAGAAACCAATTTTCCTTGTCAGGCTTCATGTTTGTAACTCAGAAATGGGTGGTTTTTGACATACAAAGTTGAGAATAAAACCACTTACTAAATAGGACCTTGAGTTTGGAGTAAATGGGATTGGATGCTTTCTTACCAGTAGAAGTGTCAGCCAACTGCAGAACAACAGTAATCTGCTTTTTCCAAGGTGTTGTATATATATACCTCCAACAAATGTTGTAGGTAGAGGTTGTATTGCCTCTTTCTTACTAAATAGGTTTTGACGTTTCCTGACACGCAGACATGGCAGTAAGTGTCTGAAGAAAGTGCCTTTAAAAGAGGTCATTTTGATAGATTGAAGTCTGGAGCATGCTTTTTCTTAATTGCCTCCATTAGAATATGCCAGATTCTTAACATTCTGCCTTCTTGTTGCAGGACAATCCTCCATACGATAAAGGAGCCTTCAGAATCGAAATCAACTTCCCAGCAGAATATCCATTCAAACCTCCTAAGATTACATTTAAAACAAAGATCTATCACCCTAACATCGATGAAAAGGGGCAGGTTTGTCTGCCAGTAATTAGTGCTGAAAACTGGAAGCCAGCAACCAAAACTGACCAAGGTAGGACTCTGTGTGGAGAAAGAACTGGATGTCAAGAAACTTAGTATTGTGTTTAAATTTAAACCTAATAGCATTTCAGCTGGTCACTGCTTTTATGGTGTACTCGTTGTTGTAAGGTTTGTGTCGTGAATCACGTGTTCTGAGCACAGTGTGCAACTCTTTTGGAATCTCATTTTATTAATGGCATGTAAGGTAATAACACTGACGCGCGGCATTTCCACCTCCAGGAAACCACAAAACTCTTCATGACTGAAGAGTTTATTTAAGGTAGTGTCCTCAGCATACTTAAAAATTCTTAAAAATTCTGGTGGTAGTTTGTGTGTGGTTTTTTGTGCTTTTTTTAATACGGTGGCTCCATAATCCAGAGATGTTCAGTACATTCCTGGATGTTTGAAAGAAAGGGTCTAAAACCTCAAGGCTTTGTATATTTTATAATCTCTGCCATGCGGTTCAGTGATTTGAACATACGGTTTGAAGTATCTAAGGAGTCATAAACAAAACCTGAAATCATAACACAACTTTCAGTTCTTGAAAGATCACTGGTGACGCTTGCTGTGTAGAGTGTCTTTGAATAAGAATTTAAATATTTTAAGGAAAATAGTTTCATCAGGTTCTGTGGCAGGCTGAGTGTGATCTGAGTAGGTTTTTTTCTGTTCTTATTGCTTCCATTAGTTGTTGGGGTGAGAATTTCATGTTTTCTGGCAGATAATGATTAGTTTTGTACTAAGTACTTATTATTGTACATAGAGAAAGAGCAAACATCCTTGAAAAAACTATGTAATTTTTACTAATATTAATTCAAATGAGTAGCAGTTCAGTCCAGTTCTGTAGGAGAAAATATTTTGTTCTTCCGGACTCCTCCTTAAGGTTGTTTTCACTTGGACTGTGTTCCTCACCATAAACAGTGCTGTATTTCTGATTTCTTTCTTCTCTGTGCTTCTGTATGCTAATAAAACTACTTAGAGTTTGCATGGTCTTGCCCCAAAGATAAAATAGGAAAGTTCCTGTAGTTCTTCCTGAAAAGATCAAGCGGTTCAGAGGAGAGCAGAGGTGGCAGCAAAAAGAACCTGTTAAACTGAAATAGGTCAGTGAAGTTCTTATAATCTGTCATTGGTTTATCCCAAATTGTACAGGACAGAGATCCTTGAGAGAGATGAAGTGGAAGCAACGTGTAGAAGGTTTCTGTTAGCACCTTAGCAGTCGTCTTAATTTTGTGAGCCTTCTCTAGTTAAGTAAAGGAACAACATGTCTTTCCCTAGCTTGGAGTGCAAGTTGGTGTTAGTTGGAACTATTAAAGCAATCGTTTGCATGCAGGAAATAGTGTCTCCCTGAGAAGTGGCAATTCCCTTTTTATCTGAGAGAGTGAATAAAAATTACGTTAAAATCAGAATTTGGAACAAACCCTGGATAACAAAATATTTTGAGCTTCTCAATTTCTGCTGTTTTGTGGTCTATCATTTGTTTTCTAACTCCTTCAAGAAACCATTTTAGTGTCGACATCTGTTGTTACTACATCAGTGTATGAACCTGCAGCGATGCTATTGCAGCCCTGCTTCAGCGTCTGTTCCTTTCCCTCCGGAACCTCTCTGCGCTGAAAAGTGAACTTCAGTCTGTTTGCTACTTGGGCCTTTCTCAGGGAAATAATGCAACATTATTGGTACAGCATCAGAGCGTTTGGTTTTGATCAGTCAGGTGTCAAGAAAGCGGAGAGATAAGGTTCATCGTAGATCATTAACTCACCTTTCATGTACTAAAGGTGCATCTTACTGGTGTACTTTTCATTAACTTAATGTTAACATTAAAGCAGATTGCTGTGACAGTATAGTTTTTAAATGCTGTGGATATTGAGGCAACTCCTGTTATGACAATCCTAGGGTTTTTTCTGGCTTGGCTTTAAAATAACCTTAATAATGCTTTCTCTGTAGTGTTTTAATGTGTTTTACTGAGTGAAGAGGGATTGTCGTATTGATGCTAGTTTGATAAGTAGTCGTTAATATGATGACAGTTGTCGTAAGTCCAGGACTGGTGAGTTAAGTAATTCTACATTCCTGAAATAGTTTGTTGCAGTTTAAACTGATTTGTGGTAAGAAATGTTCCTGTTTAGCAAAGTAGCTCAATTTCTGGATTTGGAGTATTTGTTTTGAGGCATGTTCCCCATCCCTGTCAGGTCAGGGCGGAAAAGAGTATGAGCATGAGAAGGCTGATGCTCTGAAAGAAGCCACTCTGGTATTCTAGCATCAGCCGGACTGAGAAGTGTTGTACGAGTTTCCATTGCAAAACTGGGGAGAATCCAGCTAAACTGCCAAGTAGCAGCATTGGAGCAAAGGATCGACTCTGCCTTTCCACACAACGCGTGGCTGGGTTGAGGAGCTCCCTGCTGCAGGGGCCGGCAGCTCCGCGAGTCCTCCATGAACTTCACAGAGTTCTGTTATACTTGCTTTAAAAACTCGGAGTGCTGCTTTGTATTACTCTGGGTAGCCCAAACTTACCTCAAATGGGATATTATTAATACTGGCATGCAGCAAAATGCTTTTTCTGTGTGCCCGCTTTCTGCAGACGCATAGTTATGCGTGCGCCTTTAGTGCATGGATAGGAGAACTCCCGATGGTTGTGACCTGTCCAGTGTTAAATGGTCGTGAGAATGTATATGAGGAGAATGAGGCAATAAATGTCATTGTAGTGGGTGAGGTTCACTGCGTAAATGTCGCGTCCAGTTCAGTTATTTTAAGAATGACATTTCCTTTGAAAGTGATAGGGGAACGTTGATGAAATGGCTGTAAACAGCAGGGTGAGACGCATCTTGCCGTTCCTGTCCACTTGTTCACCCCGTGCGTATCGACTAGTGGGTGTATTTGGCAGTTTAGAGTAAAGGGAAGAGTTGTCTGCTGCTTACAGAGGAAGTAAGAGTCACAGAAAAATAAAGCTGAAGCAAAAGGGTTTCCAAAAGCAGGCCCAGCTACAGCTGCAGCGTTGTGACAGGTGGGAGGAAACAGCCTTCATGGTGGAAATTCCATCTTCCCACAGTCCCTGTTAGATGAACCTCTCCGGGAAACTTTGTTTCTTTCTTAGCTGTAGGGGAGTATTTCCGATAGGATGCCAGTTACATGGGAAATAATTTGTAGTGCGTTTTGGTCTCTATTCAAGTTGATTTTGTTTACAAATACAATTTTCTGGTGTTCATTCACGGTCATTGAACTAAAACTTGGCATATTGCTATGGCTTATTCACGCTCTGCGTTTGAAAAGACACTAGATTTATGGGGATGTATTTAAATGCAGTTAAAGCTCTTTTCTTACTGGGGAATTTTGCTTACTCTTTGATTTTTAAAAGTTAACCATCTTAGTCTCTGACAGTATTTGTACTTCTTTTGACAGTAATCCAGTCCCTCATAGCACTGGTGAATGATCCACAGCCCGAGCATCCCCTCCGGGCTGACCTAGCTGAAGAATACTCTAAGGACCGTAAAAAATTCTGTAAGAATGCTGAAGAGTTTACAAAGAAATATGGTGAAAAGCGACCAGTGGACTAAAATCTGACACAATTGATGTCAGCAACGTATGATAGAAGATCGGAGCAGTGCATTTGAGACACCCCGTAAAGCAGGACTCTATGGAAAATTGACAAGTGCCACCTTTTGGTGTTAACTTGTGGCTGTTACTAACTTTCTACAGTTTTCTTAATCAAAAGTGGGCTAGGTAACCTGTAAAGAAAGGATTAAAATTTAAAATGTTCTAGTTCTGCTTTCTTTGTTTAAAAATCACTGCTTCAATATACTTTAAAGTATGCTGTTTTCTTTTTCTTGTCAGAAATTATCAAAAATATCTTAGACTTATATTCTGCCCTTAAATTGAAAAGGTTGTGGCTGTCATTTCTTATTTTTTTCCTTGCAGTTCCCACTATCTTAAGGTCATTTAATTCTTCATTGAATTTTATCCGCCTCCCCAAACCAATGTCTTAGGAGAAATATCCCAGTTCTGGCAGAAAATGATTGAGTGTTTGGCAGTTTTGTTTACTTTTCTTTTTAAATGTTGCACTGTGCTTTGTGGGACTTTTGCAAGTTCCCCTTAACTTCAGTTTGTAACATAATAAACAACAACCAAACAAACCCCACAGAAAACAATCAGAAATAATGTCCAGGTCTTATGTAAATCTGGCTGATGTTACCACAAAATGTTTATTAAACGGGGAAACCCAAGTTTTTGTGTGCGTCATTGAATTAAAATATGGCCTATGTCCTGCTTCTGGAAAACTTTGGAAAAAAAAAAATTCTGTAGCCAATGAGTAGTGGAGTGGGATTACAAACTTCTTTCACTTCTATTCTTAACAGCTGTGCAGAGGAGCTAGGGGAGTGTGCACAGAACAACATTGTAAGCAGGTTAGAAGAGTTTCGGAAACTGGGGACCAAGAGGTACCAAAGTGATAAAAAGGTTTTTGAGTTAAAAATCAGTATTTTTTTTAAATGTTAATTTTGAATTCAAGTAGTAAATCTGACAGCGCTGCTCGTCATCTTAGAGCATTTTTCCATCCAAATGTATATGGAACATCTGTGTTTTATGGGGTGGCACTTGTGCTGCTTCCCTGCCCCGTTGCTGTACAGTTGTTGCTGAAAAGGGTGTAAAAGGATTAAGCAATAACCTGTCGCAGAGTACGCTTCACTGCTGCCGGTCCTGCGTACAGCCAGCCGGTTAGAAGGTGTAAGGAGCACTTCTGTCCTCCTCACCTCACCAGGCAGAGCTCTTCCCCGCGGCTCCAGGGCAACCCAGGCCTGCTGAGGGAAGCCCTTTGTTCAGAACTGAGCATCCTTTAACATGTCTCCTGCTTTTCTCCTGCCTGCCGGTCTTTTTTTCCCCCACTCTGAAGTGTGACGGAAGCCCCACAGTCAAACTGCCATACAGTCAAACTGCCGCCCCGTCCCAGCCTGGGTATGCTGTCGAGCAAACGGATTTATCTCCAGCAACCCGCAGCTACCTGGGAGCACATATCATTTTGATGTGCAGGAAGTTGAGTTAGGAAATCCCTCGTGCCCAGATGGTTATCTGTACTCCGAAATTCAGTTTTAATACAGCCTCTGCCTTTGCAACCTTTCGGAACTAGTGTGTCAAGCTAGCTTTTGGTAGCTCTCTTTTGGTTTTAATGGTTTTAAATGTCTTGTATATTTGCTATTTCTTCATTCATCCCTCTCATCCAGCTTTCATTTCTGGTTTAGTGTAAACAATGACAGCCCAGTACCTCACCTCTGTTGAAAGTAAATTTTTTTATAAGTTAGGGAGCTAAGAAATTTTATGTTTTAAGTGTTCTTAGACAGATTCTTTGGCAGGTAAATAAAGTTAAACCACATTCACCTTATTTACGGAAACTTGCATTTCCTAAGTGTTTTCAGGCTTGTGAGAGCACTGTCTATTACCAAATTTTCACAACTTTGTGTCTTCATTTGCAGAAAGTTGGTACTGATTTTGTTTCATTCACGCTCACTCAGATTCATAATAAAATAATGCCAAATTATCTGTCAAACTGAAGTGTGTGTAACTTCTGCATCACATGAGTCACTGTACCTTTTGATCATGTCTGTTGGCATGGAAACTTGCCATTCTCTAAATTTTCTTTTTGTTTAAAACAAAACTGTAGCACTAGTTTGCTGCCCTTATTCCTACTAAACAGTATGCTTTCTGGTTGTAAGCCTCTCAGGTCAAAGACTGCGTTTATCTGAATCGGATGCTGTGGGAAAGGAGCCGAAGGGCTGTGTAATTCAAGGAACTCCCATCGATGCACACAGGCTCCAGCGGCGCTGTACCAGCCGTTCCCATTCCAGCTGCAAAGGTCCCGTAGAAGATAGATATTGCTATCGGTTCTCCTTGTGTGTTCTTCATAGTTCAAGTTCTAAACCACGAGATGTGTAACCTAAGTGATGGCTTTTGTCTGCAGGCAGCCCTCTGAAAAAAGCTAGAGATCAAATACTGTACTGTGTGCGTGAAGTCTGAGGAGAAGAAAAAAAAAAATCAAAGTACGAAGTCCTATGTTAACTCAGGAAATCCAGCTCTCGTTCTCTCTGGTTCCCCAAGCCATGCTGAATTCTAAACGTGCAGTTTAATATCCAAAATAAAAACGACATACGGGTGAAGCTACACCCAGGAGTACTGGTATAGGCTTTCTGCAATTCCATTCTGCTACCCTAATAAAAATTGCTCTCAAAGGCTTTGTGGCATGGTTTTATTTTCAGAGAGATCTGGGGTTTAGACTTGTCTTTTTTTTAAGTCTTCTGGTGTCATGACATTTGTAGGTAGAGGTCTGAATGTGTTAGTTTGAACTTGCTGTTGTCTTTAAAGCTTTCCTAGAACCACCGAGAAACTTCCTTCCTCATCTCCAGGCGGTTTATGCAATTGTAAGGTTCCTAAATTAGAAGTCTTTCAGTGGTTTATTTCTCCATTTAAAACTCCCTTGAATTTAAAAGAAAATTTGTGCTTTAATGCTGTTCACTTAAAAATATGGAATTTGCAGAAATTGTTGTTGTTCGCAATACAGAACTGAGCGAGGTGAGGCTGCCACTGTGCTTGCAGCGTCCAGCCGGCAGGAGAACGTACTGCAGTCAACGGGCGCGTAACGGCCCGAAGAGCGCCCTCGGAGCAAATTCAGGAGTAGATGGAGCAATTAAAACGTTAAAAATCAGGTTAAAGAATACCCATCCAAACGCTATCCCATTCCGTAAGAAGCTGGGCTGTGCGGTTAGATAACCCGTGTTGGCCTCAGGCCCGTCAGTCAGTAGATGGCACTCGCAGGTCTTGCGCTCCGCAGCTCACGTCGCTTCTGCAGCTCTTCTCCCGTGGGTGCTCCCTGTTCTCCGCTGCCGCGCAGCCATGGGACCAGCTTCAGGAGTCGGGTCACTCCCAAAGGTAACTCTTGCTCTCGCCTGCGCGGTGTAGCGCTTGCGCAGTGCTGTGGATGGAGTCTTTAAAAACAAACCTGTCGTTTATCTAATTAATTCTGTGGCAATGGTTTAGGAAAGAACCTGGAAAAATATCTTCTAGAGCGTCTTTGATGTTTTTCATATTTGTACAGAACAAAAACTTCCTGAGATGTTTTATAGGGAGGGTCGGACGGCTCCCATTAATGCCAGGCAGAGGCGTCCTTTGGGCGCGCCGCCGCAGCAGTGGGTGGGTGAGGGGGTTCGGTTGGCTCTCCAGCTGTAACTGAAACCAAAAGCCTCCCAAAGCATTAGAATAGAAAAATGCCTGAGTTTATTTTTCATTTAAAAGAATGATGATCATATTTAATTTTTTAATATTTAAAAAATGGTTAACCAAAAATGATTAAATAGATTACTTTGGCGCAGAAAATTAGCATAAACAATCTAAAATATTTTTTCCATGTGCACATTATACGTGAGTGACGGGGCTGCAGTTAAGAACACAGTTAAGTGTATCAGTATAAGCAGGGCTTGTTGTTGTTCAGCACTTTGATGGCAGGAATAAAACTGGAGAAATACAAGAACCTTCTCCACTTGAAATCTTGCTCGTGGTTGGTACGCGGCCGTCCCACACGGTGGTGGTGAGCGGCAGCGGGCAGCGCGGGAACAGTTGCTGGTGAGCTCTCATCTGCAGCAGTTACTGAAATAGCAGATGGGTCAACAGTTGCTGTTCTTTCAAAATCATCCAAAAAAAAAAAAAAAGCCTCTCTGAAAGGGCTGTGGCTGATGTTACTTTCCTGTGGTGGCTTAATGCCAAGAGGCAACGTAACTAGGAAGAGCCATAATTAGTGCTGGCTGAGGCTGGACATGGGATATGGCTACAGACACCACCAGGCTCAACCCATCACCCGACTGCTCGGGCCAGAGGAAGGCTCTGCAGCGCCAGCGGAGGGGAAGGGACCCAGTGCTTGAAGGAAGCGAAATGCTGAAGGTTGCCAGGCCTCCCGTGGGCACCCTCCACAGAAATGATGAGAAGCCACGGGGTGTGCGGGGAGGGGGCAGCTGGTCTTTCAGCCAAGCCTGTCTTTGTGCCACTCCCCAGCAGGACGGCAGGAGCCGAGGCCTGGAGGAGGCTGGCCCTGGGCTGCCATGCCGCTCTGGAACGGTGAGCGAGCGGGTGCTGCAGAAGAGGTTTGTCACCTTTGGAGCAGAGGCTGTGGCCCAAAAACTGCCGGTCAGGGCTCTGGGGTTCTGCCCATGAGCAGCCTTGTGCTGTTCCCAGGGCCTGCCAGTGTTCCAGCAGGAATTGCCCTGATAACTGTGGTCTGGCTTCTCGGGGTGCAACTGCCTACCATCAGAGTACGAGTAAATGTGTGTGTCTGTGTGTGTGCGCTCCTTTACTTAAAGGTCTTTGAATGAACAAAGCTGAATGTTACGCGTTTTGTAATGGCTCTGAAGCTCTGGCTTAATTAGTGTCTGGAGTTCATGGAGGCGCTCCCAGGACTGTGAGAAATCATCTGGTCCTTCCCCACAGCCGCCGGCGGGTGGGACACTGGGGTACCCCGGGTGCACCATCAGCTCAATCGTCACTGTCCTGCTCTGTGGCGGCAAGTGTGCGGGCGAGGGCGCCTTGGACGTGAACTCCTCGATGGCAGTGTCGATGGCGCTCCAGATGCTGGCGACAGACATGTTCTTGCCCATGGTACTCAAACCTATGTAAATGTCGGGCCACCTGGAGCCAGAGGAGGAAACTCTGATATTAATGCTAAGGAGGTAGTTATAAAAGCATATGTTACATCCAGTGGATTAGGAACCAAAATTTACCCAAAACTTAAGATAGAAAAGGGGGAGAGGGATTTTAAGACTTAACTATAAACAAAAGTAAAACCAAAACTACAAGCCAGTAATGTTTTTTCTTTCCTTATTGAAACCAGAATACTATTTAAAGCAGCAGTTCTTCAGTCTGACAGAAAGTCCCAGCAAAGCCCCGGTGCTGGTGCTGCTGGGATTACTGTATTTATGTGTTCTGAGTCACAGCACAAGGTTGTTTGGCATCTCTGAGCTTACAGGTACGTTTTACTGGCACAAAAGGGAAGAGCAGAGCTAAACTGAGAAATGCCACGTTATCAAACTCCTATTGCCAGGCCATTGTTAAGCTCGGCCAATTAAAACCTGAATAAGAACCATCTCTAGATAATAACCCTCAGCTAAGTGGAAACAAAAAAAGTACCTGAAATAAAATGGAAACCACCCTGCTAACAAATCATTCTGCTAGAATATATCAGAGCTCCATAATAAAAGACAAAACACCAAACAAAATGTTGTTACTAGTGAAGATCATAGAGCTAAGAGGACACCAGCTGGAGGCTGTTTCTGTGGAGCTTCAGCACAATTCTTTGTTCGAGTCTGGCTGCAAACCTCAGTTCTAGCTTGGCGCATACAAGCCCAGGAGGGTTGTACTAGTGTCTGTGAGGGCAGAACGGGTAAGTTTTGGGAAGAAACCAAGGCTGGAGTTTTTACCTGCATGACCAAGGAAGAGCCAAGCGGAACACTCAGCTCTGAGAAGAGTTTGCAGGACTTAGGGGGAAAAAAGTTTAACATTTTTTAGCTGTAAACTGACTAAACTTGCTAACGCCTTGTTGCTGTGCAGCAAGCACTTTCTTGTGCTCTCCAGTGTCACCAGCGGAGCTCCGGGGGCTCAGTGTGCGACCTCTTTGCACAGACGCTGAAACTGAGTCGCAGACTTGGGCTCCTTGTGACTCAGCTGACCATGCTCTTCTTGCTTTACTGGGTTTCCTCGTGTTACACGATTCTTTTGTAAGAGTTTGTCCCTCCTCATCTCCCCGGACACCAGGAGCAAGGTGGAGCGCGGTGTGTGCCCGGACGGGGCGGCTGCGGGGGGTTTTAAGGCACAGGTCCTTGGGGGGGCCCTGACTCCCTCCCTGCATCCCTGGAAAGGCAGCTTCTCAGAGGCAGATCGACACCAGCCCTGCCCCTTTGGCAGCACAAGGAGCCCTGGAGCGTGCAGGGCCTTTAATCCGTAAAACACTATCTGATTTGAGATTTTAAGAAAAGTTTGTTACTCGGGGAAGGGCTGAGCTTTTTGGGTTTGGTCCCTGAGATGCAGGACACTGATAAGACCATGTGCTTGGAGCAGTGATCACCTGGGGTGGCACCACCAGCTCTCCGAGCTTCTTGCCTCCCCTTAACAACTAGCACTTGCTGGCACTGGGGAGGCAGAGAGTAATTAGGTCTCTTTCCTGCTACTTAAAACCCTTTCTCCACTATTCCAGGGAGATGAAAAGTTATTTCTTGAGAACTTGCCCCAACTCTTGCTTCTAAAATTCCAGTGTTGATACAGCATTTCAGCCTCCTCCCATCCCAGGTGCCAGGCTAATGCTGCTTCACTAGAAAGGCTGGGAAACATACCCTGAAAAGAACAATCCCTTTCAGGGGGGACATGAGTCATCTCTGTTCAAACAAAACTTCTTACTAAGCCCGTGCTCCTCCTGAACCTTCTTGTAACCCCCAAGTGGCAACAGAAAGGTGGTGGTCCATTCTGAAAGATGCTGTAAGGAACTGATAAGATCTTAAAGCCTTACTACAAAAAGGATGAGTAATGCCTGACTTACCGTATTCCATGCCTTGTAAAAACATCCACTGTGTTAAAAGAATCTTCTTCTACTCCCAGATAAAAGTCCATCAGGGATGGTGGAATCCAGTCACAGTTATGAAGGCCTGGCTCTATTGGGACACGTGTGTACTTAATCCCATATTCCTCTAACACCTCTGCAAATACGTGCCTCACCTCTGTAAGTAAAAGCAGAGACACTTCAGTCGGGAATCAGAAAACCAGCTCATCCTCTCACCTCAAAGCTCTTAGCACAGAGCTAAGGAAGGTAAGGTTTGGGAAGATAAAATTCCATTTGGCTGCTCTTCTGCTGAAATGGTTTTCTTCATCTGGATGGGCGTCCCCTTCTATGGGAACATTTCTCCCTCAGCACCTGCGGTAGGTGCCTCGTCTCCCCTTCAGCGCTGAGCATTGGGTCCAAGTTAGTGGTTCTGGTCCTAGAGGTGACTGCGCTGTCAGGAACAAGTCCTTCACCAAGGCCCTGTGCAGCCAGATTTGTTGTGAGGGTAAACTGACAAGAGAGACGTCACCCAGAGGCAGCCGAGTGCTGGAGTGGGGAAATCTGGATTTTTTTGCTCACTGTTTTCCATCTCTGTACCACAAGGACTTTATTTGCAAACATACAGGGACAAAGACGCTTGCCCAGCTCTGTAAAGCACACTGAGACCTGCAGACAGAGATTGGTGTGGAAACACAACTGACAGGATAGAGTTCTTCTAGCACCTGAAAGAGCCACCAGCTCCCCAGGGCCCAGGTGGGGACAATCAAACTGCGATTACAAAGTACCTTACGGTGAGGTTTACAGCCCAAACAGGGAGCCACCTCATAGCTGGCTCTCTGGCTCTCGTCTGCTCAGCGCTGGGAGGAGGATGCCCCTCTTACCTGGGAGGACGTGAACGTGCTGGTGCCCGTCCATGTGAGGAGGTAGGTGACCTGTCAGCTCACGGAACAGCTCCACCTGGGCCTTCAGCTCCTGCTTCACCTGCACGGCAGAGAGGGGTCAGAGCAGGACCTGGCAGGGGGCTGTGGAGACCCAGCACGGGGGACCTGGCCCTGGGCAGCACAAGGTGCTGTGATGTGTGAACGGACGTGTGGGGCTGCTGTGTTGAGCAGAACCTTCCCAAGGCACAAGTCTTGTTATGCTACTGTTATGCTGGTTATGTGGATGGTGCTGATGCTGGGATTTTCTAAAATACATATGATATTTGACTACCTATTTCCTTTTAAACTGAATGGGAAAATGGGTGCTCCTATCCCTTAGGCAGTTTTGATTGCCTGAACACATTCATCCTTGTTGATGGGGCAAAACCAGCCATCTCCCTAGGGAAAAAAAGCCTCTCACAAGGTGGTGAAAAGCCTCCTTAGCACTTCTCTGGCATTTTGCCTTTACTGATCTCTAGGTTCTTTGTGAATATCTGTTCCAGTGTCTCTTCTGCCCCTTCAGATAAGTAGTTAACAGGACATTAGTGTATGCAGGCACCAAAGCAGGGAGGAATGGGTTCTCAAAGGCTGCAGAGCCTTTGGCAGAACTAGGCCCAGGGCCCAGCTCCAGTGGCCCAGGCAACACAGTGGAGTGTCACCCCTGAGCTTCCTCACAGCTGGGACCTGGGAAGGATCTTCAGCTGTTAGTGCAGGCTGATCTGCATCAGGGAAGCAGGTTGCATGGTTGTACGTGGCTTTCTCCTACCTCTGACATATTCAGGAGACCTTTTGATAGAGCTGTCCTGAATCCCATTTTCCCATGGAAGAATCCATCTTGGTTGAGCAGCGATGAGTTTGTCTTGAGCACCTCACATACAGGAGAGCCCTCGGAGAGGTTGGCATGCAGGCCTATTGGAATGTTGTATCTGCAACAGAAATGAAATATCTGTAAGCTTTGCACCTCTGTCTCCCTTACTGTGGCCAGAGGGGGAGATTTCAGTGAAAGGTCTAAGCTGATCTAAACCGTGGTGGTGCGCTCGGGGGAGTACATCCTCATATCTCTGCTCTTCTAGAAAGTAAAGCAGAACAACAGGAAGTGGAGCAGAATACCTCCAGGTAATAATCCTGTGCAGGCTGCCAAGGGCCTGTCCGAGACTCCCCCAACTCTGTTTTCACCCTGACTCCTGTGGAAAGAGCAGCCAAGAGGTATCTCAGACTAAGTGCTGTAACTGCACTAAATGTTACATCTGCACGCTACTAGTAGCTGCCGGCAGTCACTAGTGACTCTCAGAGAAATCTGGACCTTGCAACCCTTTTCTAAAGCACTTCATTAGCCCTTGCTAGGTATTCCCTTGAGTTGTTTACCCTGTTAAAGATGCTACATTTATGAGGCACTTGAGTTTTACCTGACAACTTCTAAAGCTGCCCTTAAGTAGAATCCAGTCATATAGAAACAGTGCCCAAGGCAGCTGTTAAGGAAACAGCACAGGCTACAAGTGTAAATACTGTCTGAGTTTAAGGGGTTCCTAGTCCAAGAGGCTGCCACTGAAATTGCCTGCAGTGGCCAGGTTTCTGTCTCGCGGTGCAGACAAGCACTCACTGAGTGGTTTGAGCCATACAAAGTAGCATCTCTCTGGCAGAGGGGAAGGATTACTGCAGGGATGTCAGCAGTGTATGTGTAGAGCCTTGCTAAGGAACCTCACGGGTCCAATTTGTTAACTAGTTGCCCTCTGCAACATTAAAAAACCCAACAAAACCAAAACTGTGGAGTTGGTGTGTCTGCAGAGGTCCTCTCGGCCACAGGGCTTTGCAGAGCGCTGGTGTTTCCTTCTCGCTCTGTGCTGGGGATTCCCTTACAATAAAAAGATGAGCTGTGAGTGCTCAGACTTGTGCCGAGTTACACAAGCACTTCTGGAAATCCTCAGAATCAGTAGCCAAAATGATGCTTTGAAACTTTTTCCGAGACAACCCCTGGCCTCTGGCTGACTGCAGAGTTCCTTCTGTGCTGCCCAGTCTGACTCATGGTGCAGTTTATTTCAAGGCAAGCAGTCTGGGATGCTCTAAATCCATCCTGGAACTTCCGCGTGAAGCTGCCAAAACTGGGCATGGTCTGTCCCTGTTACAGCACTTGTACCACGAAGAGGAAAACAAAAACAATCTCCATTTAGGCAAAGTGTGCAAAAAAACAGATCTTCCCCTTCTGTCTGCTGCCCTGGAGCTGACTAGTGAAGCACCGTGTTACTGGGGACAGAAGGACTGTGGGTGGATCGGGCCAAGTCAGAGTCATTTAGCACCTTCAGATCCAAAGGCTTTGGCCCTTGCGGGACTGAAATGCTTTTTTCTTCTCTTCTCCATGTCTTGTGCTCCAGATGGATGGTGTAGTCTGTTGGTAGATGCTGCTGCTCCTCAAAGACATAAATGTTACGAGTGAAGTTGTATGGGCAGCTCTGTGAAATAAAATGAGTCCACCGTGTGATCAGGGAGCTTGAATGTTTGCTTAATGGAGCAAAACAGCTTGTGGAGAGAGAGGTCTTTTCTGGCTTTTCAGATTTGGTGATTTCCCTGCAGCAGGGCCCGACTGTATAATTGAAGATAGATGTTCATCTGGTTTTCATACAAGGGACCTGAGTACTTGACGTGCACACTAGCTCCTTGCTAATAGAAGAACTGGAAGATGCTGTCACTGGGAGCAGGGGCCCGTAGGCAGGCCCTGATGGCAGGGCAGGAGGGCGTTCCCTCCCTCCTGTGACCTGCATGAGCCCAAAGGCACACGGGGAGCCTGTGGTTTTGTTTTGGGTTGGGTGGTTGGTTTTTTTTGTTTTTTTTTAGAAATGCACCTCAGATTCTTTATCACATGCCTGGAAAGCTGCAACTGCATCGGCTGACAGCCTTATTTGTACCACAGCCACTGCTGCCTGCAAGAAAAAGGATTCATGTGTCACCATGAATCAGCAGATGAAGACTTTTTTTGTTGAGCACTCTCCTTCTCATGTGTTGTGGGAGGGCGAGAAATGAACAGCTGAGCCTCTCAGTGTTGTCTCCCAGGAGCATCGAATGAACTACCTCCAATAGTGCAGCGCCTCAAATGCTGCAAGGGAAGCTGTTTCCAGGAAAACACAATTCCCCCGACAGGTGTGGGACACCGAGGAGCCAAACGGCGCACTGCGTAACCCTAGAGCCGCCCCTCGGCTGGGCTGAAGCCAGCCCCGGGACTGGGGAATGTGGGGAATGTGGAAGTGCAGAGAGAGCTGCCCTTGTTCTCACTGTAAGGGGAGACTCCGGCTGTAACATTAGAGCATCTTTCAGCGCTTTGGCTAACACCAGCTGAATATCTTAATAGTTTTCTCTTAGTGTTAGTCCTGCCTGGTTTGACAGACTGTCCATGCTGAGGCATCTAAAGAGGAACCGTTAAGTTCAACAGCTCTGGGATACAGGGACCGAAACCAAAACTCAAAATGCAGCATGTGAGAAACTTATTCAGAAATACTGATCTGTGGGAGACGCACAGAAGCAGGCAAGCTGTGAAGATACAGGAAGGAGAGCAATGCAGCAGGCACAGCAGGGTTCTGCTGCCGCCGTTCTCCTGTACCTAAATGTGTGTTTCCTCTGCATGCAGCGAGCCAGATGATGCTCCTGTTCATCACCAAATGCCCTGCTGCCCGGCGCTCATTCCTAACAGCCCTGACACTGCATGAGCATCTGAAGCCCTACATGCAAGGAAACTAAAACATGAGCAAAACTTAAAGCGTTACAGTAATTAGCTGGGCTGTACCTTGGGAGACAGGGCTTGGTCATGCTCTGTCCCGACCAGAGGCCAGGGCTTTAAGACTGAACCAACAGGCTCTTTTCCCACTGCACACACTGGACTAACTCATGCTCTGGAGTGCCTTTTACTATGGAAATGTGGCTTCTGCGACCAAAGGGCAATGCCAAGGCATGTTGTGTTGTAAAAAAGGCAGGGAGAAAAGTTATGGGAATATCCTGGATGGACCCCTTTTGCAGAGAGCAGATGATTGCTTCTGCTACACAAACATACTTTATAGTTGCCTGCAGCTTTTCAAAGACTTTTCAAAGTTTCTGCTATTTTATTGGCTGACATACTGACGCAGAGACCAGCAGCTGAAGCAGCTTGTCCAGCACAGGATGCCAGGCTGGGAAGGGAGCTCAGCTGTTGTGGGCTTGGCCTCGTCCCCAGCCCTTTAGAGATGGGGCAGGTGGGGCCCTGCTGGTCAAGTCTTAACTGCTCGTTGCTCCACCTGAGATTCAAAGTTAAAGGATTGGCAGTGAGATTCAAGGGGGTTTTTTTTCATTATTTTCTGCAATAAAAGCACTGCAGTAACAGCGGCCATTGCCAACACAAAATGGTGCTGAGGAATCTGCCCAGTCTCTCTAAACTCAGTTTTGGTGGTTGTTTTAAGGAGCAATGACCCTGCCACAACCTGAGGCCCATGTCTAGGTGTTTGCAAGTCTGTCCCTGCTTGTCCCAAAGCCACTGCCCTGGAGAATGCACAGCCATGAAGCGGGATTTAATTCACTCCTGACAAAGCCAAAGGAGAGTGTCTACAAGCGTGTGCTCTTACAGCATGAGGAGCATTAGAGGGGGCTGTCCGTGAGCTTGTTGAGAAGAGGTTGGGGCCAGTAGCTTCTGCAGCCACCCAGGTTAGCGAGCTGATTCCACGGAGAAAGTTGGCTGTTAAAAGCAGGCTTCTCAGTGGTTCTCGGCTCAACGTGCTGGGGGAGGGTGGGGGAGAAAAAGTTGACGTGCCCAGCCCAGTTATCAAATAGAGGAAATACAATCAGCTAAACTGCTTCCTTTTCAAGTAGTTGCTTGTTTTGCGACACACGTCTCTGCTGAGGCAATGGGCTTCATGCAGCTGCAATCCTGGTTCATTCATACCCTGGGCAGTAGAGGGTCCCTGGAGGCTGTCACTAGACTGAGTCACTCCTCAAAGTGCTCACCAGGGTTGCACATTTCTGCGCTGGTGGATGAGTGTTGGTGCCGCAGGCCCTGCCTGGCTGTGCACACAGTGTGTGCAGTCCCCCCGCGCCTGGGAGCGCTGGCTGTGGGAATCGGTGGCTCCCCAAGCCCAGTCCCAGTTGTCCTGCTGCAGGCTCTGCTCTGTCATGATATGGCACTCACCCTTTTCCTTGATGGGTAAACAGATCACACCTTCTGCGTCCTGTCTGTATCCTTATCTGGAAAATTACTGTTCAACAGATTTCAGCCCAAGTGTGACGCAATTAAGCCTCATGTAAATATCTGTACCTAGACATCCTGCTTCAGTAACCCTGCAAGTGTCTGAAGCCAGACAAAGGCAGGCTGTGCTTTGTGAGATAAAGCACACCTCCTAGTTTCTCCATGTTGGCATTTGCATACCTGCTTTGCCCCCCCTGCTTTCACCCTTTAGGAAACTGTAAGATCTGTCTTTCATCAAATAGCATCTTGTCTTGCTTCATTACTGCTAAGGACTTATTTCTGCTCCAAAGCCTCTGCAGTGTTAAGAACTAGTACTGTAACATATCTTAGGGATGTAGCTTTCTTTTTAATTACATCTTTGTATCAACTGAAGCTCCTGTGTCCGTGACCTTACATCGCCAAAAGGTGCCGTTGGCAGTGAAGTTAATATGATCTGGAATTCCAGTTTTAAAGTCTCAGTTTGGCCCCCTCTAATCCAGACACAGCTCAGCAATGGAACCGCCTGCTGTGATTAACAGTCAGATAAAAGGGTGATGAGAAAGCACAGGAGACTTCTAGATCAGTCAGATGTTGACTGGGAGGGTCAGAATTAAGTCACAATTTACACACACACTTTGCAATTAGTGTTGATGGGAAAGGAAGTGAAAACATAGACAGCAATTAAATGTGGTTTTGTTAGATTCTTGTGTTAAATGTACCCAGATGTAGAGGCTTCAGCTTTGCATAGCTGATGCTCAGCATTCAAACAGCAAAAAGAAAAACCCAGGAAGATTGAGGTTGTGTTCTAAAATACGTCACTCTTCATCAAGTGTTTGGGTATGATCATCTGGAAAAGGGTTCTAATACACAGTCACAACTGAGCTGGTTGATAAAAGGGGCAAAAAATGTGTCAGCAAACAGTCTTAGGTCTCTCTATTTCTGCTGTCTCCATATTTCTAAGGAAAGTGAATGGAACTGTTAATTTCAGGTAACAAAATAACCCTTCCAGTCTCTGGGAAAGGCTCTGGAATAATCACCAGGAAGACTGGCTGACTTCAAGGTGGGGCTTGATAAGTAGACAACTGAGATTATATGTATAACCAGAAAGTTGCAATCAATCTACGCCCCATAAAGAGAAAAACGTTGAGTTACTGAACAACCCCCGCTCCCCCCAGTGGAAGTCTGCTCCCTGCCTGCTGTTCCGTTAGGTACGGCTCTAGCGGGTGCTGTCACTGCGTGTGTTGTTCGGCGGTCAATCGGGCCTCTGCTGAAACTTCACTTTTGCCTGAAGTCAGTGGGTCCTTCTTTTAGCCCCGTTGTGACAGTGAATGAGAAAGATCCAGAACCTAGATGTTAGGGAAGGTGTGTTATTTACTGCTTGGTTCAGCTGTTTTGCAATCAGTTTGTGTTAGAGCTGGTACAAAGATCTGCTGACAACCATCATATTTCTGCCAAGGCTTCCGATCAAAAGGGCAATAGAAGGTATACCCAGAAGCCTACAGAATTATTGGGAAAATGAAGGGAAAAATGAAATTCCAGAGGAACTGTGTTCCTTTCTGAAGGACAATGAGTCCTAGCATTGCAGGGCAGCATGAGATGCTTAAGAAGGGCTATCCTGCAAGAAAAGTTATCTTGTTTGCTAATTAGCTTTGCCTGTGTGCAGTTAACTGAGAACCAGGTGAGCAGAGGGAGCTCAAGAGCTGCACTGATGAGCAACCATGTCATAGACAGTTAATCAGGAAACACCCAGCCCATCTGCACAAGCCGCAGAAACAGCCCAGCGCCCCGACAGTCCTGGCATCATGCCTGCAAAACCCCAACTCCCACAGCGCTGGAATGCACCGCAGGAAAGTGCTTCAAGCCTCTTCTCTCAGCTGGTGAATGATCCAGTCTCCCTGCTTCCACCACTGGTCACAGCTGAATTGCCTGCTATGGAGTTCAGCATATATGTGTGTGTGTGTATATATGTGTATATATATATATATATATAGTACTTGCTTAGTTAAGTGTCTGTGGGGGAAGACAAACGAGGGGAAAAAAAAAACAGGGCAGACTTTCATGCCATAAACCACAAAATGTTGTGAGGCCTCAATATTCACAGCAGAGGGAAGAAGGAGTAACAGTGGCAAGGCAGTCAAGCAACAGTGATACTTTCCCATTTTTGCACCGCAAGATGAAGAGGATTCAATGACATTTCTAGTGAGTATGACCTATTAAGACATCTGTGTCTAAAAAGAGATTGCTTGAACCTTTGCAATAGAGGAACAAATATCTTAGGTGTGACACAAGAGGGTTTTTTACATGCATAGGTGCCAATTAAGTGCATGTGTACTTGCAGCACCTGAAGCGGGGCTTGCAGTGGAACATGACCAGCGCTTTTCCCCAGCCCTGCAAATGCTTCCCCCCTGCCTGGGTAGGGCTGAACACAGCCGCAGAGTTACACAAATGAGTAATTGCAGAACCTGGGCTCTTGATCTTCAGTGCTGACAGATGTTCCCAAAGTCACCCTGCTCGTACTCTCAGAAATAGATTTAAATCTATTTCATTCACAATTACAATTCAAAACTACCGCCAAATGAATGAAATTGTTGCAGCTTCTGCTGTCACCTGCCCTGCAACCTGGCTTTTCACACCTCTATCAGCTGTCAGCACAAGTGTCATGACCTGGATTCAAAGATGCTTTTTAAATCTCTGATTGCGTGGCCTACTTTCTGGCTATGGAAATGAGGCCAGGTGAATTCTATATTTAAGAGCTTGATAAAGAGCACAACTAAAATAGCTGACAACATTACCAGAGCATTGGGGCTTAAAGGGTTCCACGGTGCCTCCGTGTCTGAGAGAAGTGCTGGCTTTATCTCCTTGTTTTACATTTAATTTGTTTCATTTCCTGACAGGATTCTAGGCATCTCAACGGTGTTGTTTCCTGCTGCCTCTCCCCTCCGCATCCGAGAGGCGATTCCTCTCTCAATGTTTGTGTGTAATCTCTAACCTTTTCCACAGAAGACCAGTTTGCCACTAACACTACCCCCTGGCTTTCCTGCACCACCCAGCACCAAAGAAGCTGCAGGCAATCTCCAAGTACCCCTAAAATCACAGCCGAAACAAGGAGAGATGTTCAAGGAGAACAGGACAGCACGACTCGCCTGACTGTCCCCTGCAGCAGCTCTATTTGAAGCATAAGGTCTCAGTTCTTCTAGTGCCAGTACAGCTCCTTTCCTAAATTGTTTCCCAGCCCTGCTGCTCTCTCCTTCAGGACATACTCCTGCTTCCAACTGCCTGTCTACACTGGAGCTGAAGCATTAGCTGGGTTTTATCTTCTAAATAAAAGTAACGCTTCCTGTTAAAGGATTTGCTAGGGTAGCCCATGAGAACAACACAGAATTTGATTTGCTACAGAGCCAACCGTGCCAGCAACCTCTGAAAACTTCCAGCACAAAAGCATTTACCAAGTGCTCATGGTGTCGGGAAGGAGTAAAGACGGTAGGTACACAGCAGGTAAAAGGTATTGTCCCTCTCTTTATGTAAGTGGTTTTTACAAATAGATTTATCAAGCCTAGAATTAATAGAAATATTGAGGTGCTTTTTAAAAAGGCTTCTGGGGTGGAAAAATTAAGTTTTCTACTGGCCAGATTTATAACTTACCCCTCACAGAATCACACCTTTCCCTGATTCTGCAATGGCTGAAATGCATCAAATCAAATCAGATGGAAAGATTTGTGCTTTTATGCTCTAATAGTTTTTGGGGTAGCAGCTTGGTCTGGGTAGGTAGTGTGGACTTTTATTCTGACGGTCCTTCTTTTAAAACTGTGGGAAAAGAAAGTCCAACAATCCCAAACTCTATTAGTCTAATTGTATAAGTGGCTATATATCCTCAAGGGAAAAAAGGTGCAGTGGAGGCAGATACCAGGGAAACAGCCATTATGGTTACGGCTGGCAGGTCACTGGTTTTGCTATGAAGAGTCAGCAAATATACCTGGAGTCCATTTTTCTTAGACCAGCCTGGGCTCTGATACAGTGTTTATACTGGGGCTACAAAATACTAAATTTTTCAGGCTTGGCTTTCCGTGGATAGCCTGTGGGGGCCGTCCACAAAGGAGCTAAAGAAAGTAGCTTACCTCCTTGCCAGCTCGGCTGCATCTGCTGCAGCACTTCCGTTGACTAGCAGGGACACGTTAGATACCGCACCAGCCAGGAAACAGTCCACGATGCCTTGGTTTCTCCGGGGACAATAGCCAAAGTCATCTCCAGTGACTATGAGCTTCACCTGGAGCATCCTTAGAGGTCATCCCTAGCAAAGAGGTAAAGGAGGGAAGATCGGGGCGATCAGCAGCCCGCGGATCGCAGGCGAACAGGAAAGGACGGGCTCAGCGCGGGGGAGGACCCAGCCGTGACTCAGCCCGGCCGGCTCCTGCTCGCCCTCAGCCTGCGCGGTCCCGCACCGCAGCGTGGGGCTGCCCCGGAGCCTGCCCTTCCCCGGGGGCCCTCGGACCCTGCCCGCGGGGCGGGCGCCGGGGCTGGGAGGGCTGGTTTAACGGGCTGAGGGTGAGCCAGGGTTCAAATTCCTTCCCCCGCCCCACGCCCTCGCCCGCGGTGCCGGGGAAAGGGTACCGGTGCCAAGCGCCCGAGGCAGCCCCGCCGCCGATTCCCGGCCCTCCCACGGGGAGGGAGCAGATCCGTGTCCCCGGGGAGAACCGGAGCGGAGCGGCCTCCGGCGGCGCGGCCCTGCCCCCCCGCCGCCCCCCCGCGCCGGGCGGTGCGTACCTCCGCTCCTGCCCGNGCCGCGCCCGGCCGGTGTCAGGGGCTCCGCCGCCCCCCGCGCTGCGCGGTGACCTGCGCCGGTGGCTGCAGCGGGGCAAGCGCCGCACGTCGTGTCCCTCGGTGGCTCCCGAGCAAAGCGAACCGTCCCGACGGTGCCGCCAGTGCGGACCCCGCGCTCCCTGGGCCCCGCCGCAGCCACCCGCTTGCTTTTCCCCACCTTGGTGTGCTGGCGGCGAGAACCCGCTGAAAGCGGGAGCTGGGGTTCGGTGGAGCCTGGTCAGAAGCCGCCAAAGCTCCTGATGCTGGGCTGGGGAAGGGTAGGGAGAACAGGAGAGAGCTCCAGGACGGGCAGCTTCTCGTGTGCTGTCGTTCCGTGCTGGATGTAAGAGTGTTCTCCATAAGGCTGCGTGTAAAATCCTGTTTGTCTTGGCGCTGAAGTGCTTTTTCTTACTGCAGAAAAGCTATTCTTGAGATACCAGAATGAAAGCGAAAGCACCGAGTAGGTTACAAACGTTGAGTGCAAGATATTACCAGCCTTCGTTGCTCACCTGTGGAAGAAGATTAAGTTCTATCAAAGTAGAATTCACCCCCCTCCTGGTCTGTAATGTTATCCCAAAATATTGACCCACTCCTGCTATTGCAGGAGAAACAACAAACTGACATTTGGGGCAGGAGAGCGATAGCTCAGAAAGTGATAGGGTAACATGTCCATGGATTTGGGGTAGCTGTCTTTGTTGTTGCTGTTAACCTGTCCCTGGAAGCAGGGATCACACTGGTGCTGGGACCATTGCATGGATGATAGTGATTTCCATGTTGGAACCAGTGCCAGCGTGGAGGTAAGAGTGCCGGGGAAGAGAAGAAACAGCTGTTGGACCAAGCACAGGCTTCTTGGAAGAGCAGCTGGGGTGGAACAGGTTGGGAAAGGCTTCAAGGGTTGTTTCTGTGGGAACAGACTGACCATCCTCCTGCATAATTCATGGCTAAGGCAAAGCCATTTGGGCTAACTTAGCTCTCTTTCATTGCAACCACAACCCTGTTCTCAGCTCTGGGCAATTCTTGCATAAAGAAATCAAAGCCTCCAGGTGTTCCCTCTTTCTGCAGAATTCCATTCCTAAAAGACAGGCAGGGCACCCAAGCCCCAAAGTCAAGGAAAGGATGCGCAGGCACAACCAGAGACCGACCGTCCTTCTCGGCAAAGGAAGAACCCTCCGTTTGTGGAGACAAAGCAGCACAGTTCAGTGGAGGGATTTCCAACGTTTTCACATGCAGAGCTGAGGTACGAAACTTCTGAATGTGGGGGCCCGAACACCTGCGTAGCTGGTGGCTCTCCATGTCTGTTTCCTCACAAGGAATTGGGAATGGGTGAATGGAGGAGAGCTGTGGCCTCTTGATCTTTAGGTTCCCATCGACTGCAGTCCAGTCAGCAAACTGCTGTGGGACCTGGGGAGGGGGATGCCTCTGCCTCCCACCTCCGATCACTCTGCAGCAGCAAAAATGTTTCCACTAGTCTGAGAGCACTTTGCAGGGGCAGCTAAGATTTGGACAATTGTTTCTAAGAGTATTTTGATACTCTGAAGAAGGAAAATGAAAGTAGAATGGGTGGTAGCAATGCTGTTCATGGAAGACTTTGGTTCCTAGGCTGTGCTCTCCCTGTAGGCCCTGGAATGGGCAACATGGAGACTTGTGCTGGATCCAGACTGGACATCGGCTGTGCCTCACTGTCTAGAGCTTCCTCCTCTCTGGCATGTAAATGAACACTGACTACAGGCAATCACGGCAGAGCTGGAGACAGCCTTCTGCCCCCTTAGTGACACCTTTCCCATTGAATAATTATACGGAGTGAAATTCCAAACAAATCATGGTGAAATAGTGTAGGGAACTTTCTAAATCTTCGTTCTAGCAATTCCTGTGAGCATTTCCATCGTTTAATAGTTGTATGTCTCTGTTACTGAAAAAACTTTTGACGCTCTGTAAGTGTTTCCACTGCCTTTGGCACTTCAGAGTGGATATTTGTGCAACTGCTACTTGCTTCCCCTCCTGGGAGATGGACCTCAAGCCTGCCCACATTCCCCCAAGGCTTTGCTTACTGGTGGGGGCTATTAGTGTAAGAGATGAAGTCAGCACAACTCTGAATTAATGTCATGAATCAAAACCAAGTACCTCCTGCCTTTCCCAGTGCAAACTCTGGGGGTTTCTGCCTCTTTCTAGTACTGTCGATGCTGCTTGTCCCTGCACAGGTGAGAGACAGGGAATCATAAGTATCTTAGACAAAGCTTGGCTTCTCAGCCTTCTTAACCTTAGTATGCGTTTAATGCTATTACTGGTAACATCCTTCTTAAATATTGAATGCAGTTCCTGGAGGCTTTCTTTTCCCACTTCATTCCTACTTAAAAACTCTCCTTCCCATGACTGGAAGCAAAAACTCCCCATCAAGCAAATCTTGCCACTGTGCCACATCCCCTTGGACCCCAGCACAATGCCTCCCCCCAAGCCTGCGTACTCCAGCTGGCTGCCAAAATAGCCCTCGCAGCCAACCCCCACGCAGTCCAGAGGAAAGTCTCTCCCAAGTTCAGCCTGCAGCTGAAAGGCGAGGCAGGCTTCCTCTGGCTACTCTCGCCTCTTCAATGAAGACATGAATGAAAATATTGGCCAGCGTTTCTGGCGGAGCTGCATAAGCCACGACATGTATTAAGCACAGGCTGCATCTTCCAGCTTAGCTAAAACAAAACACATCCCTACCGTATCTGAGTCGTGGGAGCTCTCTCCAACCTCAAGCGCTTCGCTGGTTTTGAGCTTGAATTTCTTTCCCTGAACTTTGAGTTATTCAGTAGCAGATTTAGAGGTTTCCTGTATTTCACAAAAGCCTTTCCTAACAATTAATGCTTCAACAAGCCATCTGTTGACATGTTGACATTAAAAAAGTATTTTCTTTTTCTTGTTCCCTTGGCTGCAGTGAGTTAGTTCATTTGGGATTACAATGGTAGCACAGTAGGACTTGGTTTGTCTTTTCCTTGCATGAAATCTTGTTGAAAGTGTGAATTGTGAAAGACGTTTGAATAAGACAAAGTAAAATCCATTTTTTAAATGAAAGGATGTTAACATTTTCTTCTCTTCCCCAGCCTCAAAGATTTACAAAATCTTGGAAGTTCAGTAGCTACTGTAGAAATGCTTAAATTAAAGCCTTTTCATCCCTCTACTGAGGCTGGTTTTCAGAGGAAAAATGACATTTCTGTTCATGCTGTCAGCGCCCAACTCGGTCTCTCAGTGGCAGCGGGATGCCTTGGCCAATCCGGCCACCTTTGTCACAGAGATGGGGGTCCTGCAACGAGCCAGCGCAGCACGTGGCTCTGAGGCTGCAGTCCCCAAAGCCCAGGTAGGAGAGCATCCCGTCGGCCGGGGCAGGAGATGGAGGAGGGCACTGCGGCGAGGCGCCGCGCAGAAGGAAAAGAAAATGAGTGGGCTTTTGCAGAGGCTGGAGGTAGGCGATACGCAAGGGTACTGTAGGGCTGTGTGTTCATTACCTGTACTTCTAGCATCAGAGCTGAGCGAGCCTGAACAGAAGTGAGGGAACGTCACCAGGAGGAGAGCTGCCAGCAGGTGCCCAGTTTTCCTAAAATTCACAGACAGGATCAGCCTTTGGTGAGACAGAATAACAGGTTTGCCCTGTCTTTCGGGACACTTGTGTGCAGCGTGGGGCCAGGGCAGGGATGAGAGTGTGGGCCAGTGCGCTGAGGGCACCGCACCCCGCCGGCGGGCCTCGGCACACTGGCCTGGGACCGGGCCCGCTCCCGGCCGCCCCTCACCTCCCGGCGCGGTGCCCTCTGCGTAGGGGCAGGCGGGTGCCATTTTGCGTGGCAGGAGGGGTGGCCCCTGGCACAGGGAGAGGCTTCGGCCCCGGCGAGGGGCTGACAGCAGCGGGGGGGCGGGCATCAGAGGTAGGGGATAAAAAGATTTTGCGTAAATTAAAAATGGGTATCAGCAAAGTAGAATTAACCAAGAAATCCATCAGCCAAAATAGCACACCTCTGCCAGAGATGACAGAACTACTGCCTCCAGAATGCCATGAAAGTCCACTATGAGAGGTAGGAGACTCTCTACAGCAGGTTGCTGCCAAACTTCTATGAGAAACAACCTCCAAAAAATCTAATGGTACAAATGATAGCCAGGGAGAACTACCTATTTTATCAGACATGGAAGAAGAGACTGCTGTAGAACCGTGAGTATTCCTTCTCATCTCAAAAGAATTCCTTCTACAAAGGGGCTAGTGTTACCAGAGAACATTGGGAACTCCTCAACAGCATTTCTGCACTTGTAAATTAATCTGGCAGATCACTTACAGCGATTGTTGTCATCTTCCAGCATCAGTGAATGCACCTGGAAAATACCAGCTGGTTGAATGGCAATGGATGATAATCCTTTTGAAGCTCTGAGGGGAGATCCCATCTTGAAGGACTCGCATCGGCAGGAGAGCAGCTGAGAGATGCTGGCAGTGTCACCAGGCACAAATCACCAGGTCTCTGCAGAACTGTCAAGGAAGTCCTTCCTTCCTCAAAGACTAGAAACAGAAGACAGACATAAAAAAATACATTAGCTCTTCTCCCCAAGATGAAAAATTCTTCATTTAAATATGTATATGTTAATACTTTTTTTTTGTCAAATGTCTTCTGATTATTTACTTTTCTTACATTATATCTACAGAATGCAAAAATCTGAATAGCAGATTTTGGGTCTCTAGTCCTTAAACATGGGCTGAGTGATAAGAAACTGTGTAATTCTAGAAATTTTTGGCAAGCTATCCTTTTTGTCTTTTCGATTTCTCCCTGGGTGACAGCATTTTATTGTTACTACTATTGTTTACTCTTTGTATTATGCTTAGGTGTCACAGACAGAAGAGCTCGTCTGTAAGGCATGCCAGTGGATACCAATGTTTGATCTCAGGTGGGGTTTATAACCATCAGTTCGTCAGTGTGGGGTGAAAAGAGGAGACAGAAAGAACCACACAGTGTTTACAGGCCTGATTCACTGCTATTACTCCCTTGATCTCAGTACAGTTCATCCTCATTGGTACCAGAGAAAGGACCAGAGGCAGAGAAAAGTCGATGGAAGAGGTCATGTAGACTTGTTTTTGTATTGGGTACTAATATTTTCAGAACGGCATCCTATGTATTTTGGCTAAGATTAGTGACAGTCTGAGAAAGAACACAGGTGATGTTACTGCAGTGTTCTCCATAAATCAAGGGCTGTCCATACCCAAAAAATGCACCGGTGCTTTTTTGGGTACAGATCAAGCCCAGGAGTTGCCTGCTATGTTACCTTGTTACCTTAGTTGTCAGTCACTGCTTTTGTCATGTAAAGCAAACAGAAAGCTAAAGCCTGTTTAACAAAGGCCAATATAAAAAGAATAAATTAATGTTGCTTTGGGCCAGCATACACCCTCTGAAATTTTCTTGTGCCAGATTCCTCATTCCTGTATGCTAAAAGCATTTGGCACTGCCAAATCTACTAAAATCTGTGTCTCAGGGAGGGCCAGGTTATACCTACAGGTGCACCTGAGTGGAGATGGTAGGCATTTCCAAAATCCTTTAAAATTAAGTGTGCAAAAGGACTGCTGGGTTAAGTGACTGAAGGCAGAAGGCATTCTAGTTACATTTTACATTCTTGCCTTTTACAGAACCGTTGAATTATTTTGTTTGTCTGCATAAATAAGAATAATGATGAGATTCCTGTCTGAAAAGCTGATGTATCCATCCACTGTGCATCACCACATAATTTCAGAGGCAAGTTTACCTGTAGCTTACAGCAGTCTACTGCAAACAATAGCGGGCCCTGTAGCATGAGGTGGCTGTTAATTGCCACGAGTGTTTGGCATTGATGGGGTTCTTTGTTGGCAACCGTTCTAACCCAATTATGTTTCTAAAGTAGGACTGAAAGGCATTGTAGGGAGCACCATGTAAATGGCAGTAAATGCACTGAGACCAAGCGACCTCCCAGAAAGACAGACAGGTGCCAGCTAAAGCCCCATATGATTGATTTTCCACGGCTAAAATGGCAACCACAGACATCTGTTTTTGCCCCATTTATAACAACAGCAAATGTGAGCTGTTGTCTTAAAACAGCAAGGCTTCTTAGAGTGACACAGAAATATGTCATTTGACTATCAATGGGTGATCTTTTGCTTTTCTGTAAGCAAATATTTACACTTCCAGCACTAGGAAGTGAGTTTTTAGCCCTCAGAAAAGCACACTGAGTCTCTGCGTGTACATGTGCGTGCGCGTGACCAAGTTTAGTACTTGGGCTTGTTTCAATGTGGGGATGACGTTTCAGTCAGAGATTCTTCTGAGATGTAGGTATAGCTATAGAAAATGGGCCAAAGCCAGCATAATGAAAAATAACCATTCAGTGGAGTGGTATCACATGGGTAGGAAAAATCCTTGTGGATCCAGGACTGGTGGAAGAGGTGGAGTCAGCTGAGCATCTTATGATTTTTTCACCAGCCAGCACCACTGGTATGCTTTCTACAGCATCCTGTGACGGACAGCGCGATGCTGCCGCTCCTTGCTGTTGCACGCTCAGAACACCGTGGTAGCAAAGACCCGGGTCCCAGGGGAGGTGCCCTTCCACCCCTTCCCTTGCTGCTAAGGAATTAAAAAGCTTTTCCTCTGTTAAATTACTCTGTTTTCCTGGGAGCGTTACACGAGACTCGCACCAGGCTGTGATGTGATGTATGGGTCAGTCCAGTGGGCAGTTTCAGAGGCAACAGCTAATGGACTGTGTAGGAGTTCCTATGTCCTTTGTCCACAGTTTCTTCCTATTGATAAAGGGGACAGGAGTTTTTTTTTGGGGGGTGGGGGGAATCCTTTGTTCTGCAAAACTATGCAATGAAGGACAGTATGTATGTTGATTTATGCAGCTGTCTTTTGTACAGCATGGATCTTAATAATCTCTTTTTGTTACAAGAACTTCGCCAAAGAAATTGAATCACAGGTGGTGAACTTCCAGATCCAAAAGCAAAGATGTCATCGCTACAGCCCAATGATGCAGCAGTCATTGGTAGTTCTTCGTGTAGTAATTTTGCCCTATCGTCAGAAGCTGTGATACAATCCAGAAATGACTGGACCAGCGGCACGTTATGCAAGACTACCAAGAATTTCCTTTGTTTTTCAACATTATGTTACATTTGTCTGTAAATCCCCCAAACGGGGACGTGCTTTCGCAGCTCCAAGAGCCAGCACGGCGGGCGGGAGCGGACCCACAGGCGCCGATGGGCCCCGTCTCTGCCACTTCCAGCCCCCAGGGCCGTGCCTGGGGACTGTACACCCCGGGCCCTGCTGGCGCCCGACGGACGTTTACCCGCGGGCCCGGCAGCAGTCGGTCGGGTTGACCCGGTTACGGTTTTTGTTACGGCTCGGAGTGCCCGTCAGACGAGACAGACCTGCCCGCGCTCCTCCGGCAGGGACGGCCTCCGCGGGATCCCTGTCAGCGCTCCCGGCGGCGCGCGGGGACATCGCCTGCTGCGGCGCGCGAAGGGCCCCGGCGGGGGGCGGCCGTGCCCCGGGCGGGGGCGGACGGCCCCGGTAGGCGCTGCCCGGCCCAGAGCGGGGCCCGGCCCGCGGCGTCCTGAGGTGAGCGCGCCGCGCTCCGCCTCCTTCCCCGGCCGGCGCCACNAGGGACGCTAGAGGTTGGTGGGGTTCGGGTCCCCGGTGCAGCGGGAGCAGCAGGCCGGGGTGCGCTGTGGGGCACCGGGGAGGGGGATCCGGGGCGCGGGAGGGCGTTGCAACTGGGCTCGGCGGTGCCGGGGTGGGGGGGGGGGGGACAGGGAGGCCTTGCTCCCACAGCGCTTCCCCAGCG
>VXBO01014232.1:93963-115633 GCA_013400135.1 Rhinoptilus africanus
GCTCCCACAGCGCTTCCCCAGCGCCTGCCCTGGCAGCGGGGCGCCGGCTCGCCCGGGGGCGCGGGGGGCTTGGCAGCGGGTTTGGGAAAGGCGGGATGGTGCGATTAGTATCCACCATGGATCGGATTTTCTTTTCATGCGTTCGCCGTGAACTGGTAACAATTTGCATCTAATAACACACACTGTGTTTAACTTCTTCCATCTGAAAGGTTGTTCGGTACCTGCATTCCTATTGCAGTCAGTAAACGGACTGTGAGAGTTAAACATCTTTTAAACACGAAAGCATGAGAACATTAAACAAATTTCTTTAGTCCTTTCAGGACTTCTTGAGCTGGGGACGTGGGTTAAGTCTCCTGCCATTCAATTCTATCTGAACAGGAAGCGGGCAACAGTCAGTGACCGGAGTTGAAGCTTCAGATGACGCTAACAGTTACTGGCGGATTCGTGGGAAGAGTGACGGCGGTTGCCAACGCGGAACACCAGTGAAGTGTGGGCAAGCTATACGACTTACCCATGTTAACACAGGGAAAAACCTACACACTCATCACTTCCCATCACCGCTCTCCAATAACCAAGTGAGTTCTTTTAAGCTTTTGTATAAATAGTGCGTGCTTTTGACAATATTCTCTCCAGTTTTTCATGCTTTTGAAGAATCAGGCTTGGGTACCAGCTGCCAGAAACAATATATCTGTGCATTTCCAGAGTTCAAGTATATGCTTTTCTGCATCTTGGAATACTGTATTTAAGTTCTTGGCAATGGTAAAATGTAATGTATACCAGTATTGGTATTTCAGAGTAGTTTTAACGTATCTGCCTTTTTTTTTTTTTTTTTTTAATCCCACACCATTGCTGCTGGGAAGGTTGTTCCGAAATGTTTAGCACTTTAAAGGTGTTGGAGATTGGGCATCTCCCTCAATATTATGAAGATTGCTCTAGAGCAAGGCAACTAGTCACTAGGCGTTCCTATATCCAAGTTCTTGGTGATCCAGTCTATTAGTCTTTATCATCTTCTTGCTATCCTAATTTTAGTTCACTATTCTTATTTATCTATTCTCCTTCCAAAGGAAAAATTAATCTGCTCTCACAATCGTATATTTATTTATCATTTTGTACATATCTAGAAGAGTGTAATTTCTACCTGTAATTAGGTCCCAGTCTTGTCCTTGGACAAATGCTTCTCCAAGATTGAGGCACTCTCTTAAAATGAATAATGCAAACTTGTTGCAAGTTTGTCATTAGTAGTCATTTTAGTCTTCCTTCAGGGTATGTAGATAGGTCATTACATTCAAAGTTGGAAGACCTGACTTCGTAAAAAAGATCTGTCTCTTACTGTCAGTAAAGTGTCTGAAACAATCAGGTCCAGTTCTGTGTGAGTTATCTACGTGATCTGGTTATTAAAACAAAAGAAGTGATGGAAAAATAGCATTTCAGAAGAATTATTTAAAGAACAGTTTGATTCGAAAACCTCCCACCAGTTCTCATTTGTCAGTTTAGACAGTTTTTATAACATTGTCATTAATATAAAAATGTTTAGCAACTGTCATTGTGCGTCTTTGGTTTTGGTATGTGCCTGCACAGTATCTAAGCAAAGGAAAGTTTGCATGGCTTCCCAGAGATCGACAGGACTGTGACTTAGGACGTTATTGAAATATGATGTAGATATAAACACAAATTCTTATTTCATATTCTTAACAGAAGTCGCATTTTCATATGTATTTTCAGTTATGTTGTCTTTCACACTTTGTGGACCATGTAAACTTGAATTAACATGACCCTAAGATTTTAGGTTGCTAGGTACAAACTATTGCTGATCTTTTTCCAAGTTGTTCGTCACTTCTGGTTTAAGAAGATTTTTAAGAATTAAAGGCTGTCTTGAGTCCTAAACAGTTTGAGCTTAGCCTCTCCAGTTTCTGCAAATGCTTGGATTTTTTTTTTTTGGTGTATATTGAAATCTAATCTCTAATTTTTGTTTTAGCAGGAATGAATATGCTTTAATGATCACCTTCTTTTCTTTTTCTTTTTTTTTTTTTATTTAAAGAGCTATTCAGCTATCTATGTGAAGAAAGAGCATAAACCATAAGAGTCGTTGACGCAGTTGTAAGCTTGGTATAATCAAGTAAAAAAGGAATATGAGTAGCTTAATAAGATAAATTGTTGGGACATTGTGATAAAAGCACATACTGAAAAAAACTGCTGCAATGGTAACTATGAGGATGGTCATACTGCAAAACTAAATGTCTACAGTTACAAATTTTTTGAGTGAGGAACATTTTCATCAGCATTAGTGTTGTTTGGTTTGAATTTTTTTCTCAGAAGGACTGTTCTGATCTCTGTGCTGGAAGTCCTCTTTCGTTTCACTGGTATGTTGGGGTTTGTTGGCAGTTTTTGCTCAGATTACATCTTGGAATCTGTTGGTACTTTGTGTTCAGATTGTAGAGGTAGAAAGTTACTGCTTCTGGATTTGATGACTGGTGACAAAGCAATGCAGCAGCGCTTTTTCTTCCTTCTCCGTACTTGCCTTTAAACCCTGCTGATTTGTGGTTGATATTTTTATGTGTGTGTTGGAGGTGTTTGCTTACATTTTCACTTCAGGAAGTTTGTGTCTCTAACAGGAAGTAAGTGCCTTTGGTGATGATGGCGAAGGAGATGACCTCGATATATGGATTGTGCAATGCAGTGGGACTTACTGGGAGCGGGAGGATGCAGTGCGCTTCAAGCACGTGGGAACGGAGGTGTTCCTTTCGATAACAGGGGAGCAGTATGGCCATCCCATTAGAGGCCAACGGGAAGTTCATGGCATGCCCACTGCTAATCATCACAACTATTGGAAAGCAATGGAAGGAGTCTTCATCAAACCCAGTATGGACCCTGCAAAACACGATGAGCTCTGAATTGACAGAGGATCCAAAATGCTTCAGCTTACTCCAGTGTTCGGAGATGCTAATCCTTGGTCTCTTATAAGTCCCACCTTGCCTAAGCGACTGACTTTCTGTGTTACTGAAGGGCATTAGTTCATTCTAGGAATGCAGCACTTCTGTGGGGAATGGTATCTGCCAGGTCCAGCCACTGAAATTTATTTGGCAAAATCCTTTCTGAATTTTCAGGCTTAATTGATGACGCTAGTTCATGCGTCTGTTAGTTTTTGTTGTCATTTGTTTTGCTACGTTTTCTCAAATTTGAAGGAAATGGAAAAACTGAATTAATACATTTCTGCAGTCCCAAGTAAAATTAAAATGTGCATTTTGTATTATTTTTCCAATTATAATTAAATATTTGGAAACTGATTTCTACTTCTTAGTGAGAGAATGTTATTGATGAGGAGATGGAATGTCTAGAAAGGGAAAAGTTCTTCTCAAATGTGATGTCTTTTGAATGGCTTGAAGTCAGTTATTCAGCCTTCCAGAAAAAACAATGTCCATTTGAAAATTGCTTCCAATGTCTTTCTTGACTTTGTTATGTACTGTATTGGAAGAGTTGAAAATATTGTGTATGTTGGAGTAAGAAGACAAAGTTTTTATTTATTCACTTTCTCCAAGAAGTTCAGGTTTTCTGGTAATGGTGATACTGCTCATTGTCAAATGATGGGACTGCTCTGCTCTATGAACTGGTGCAGAAGGCTACAGTTTGTTTAATTAATTTAATATTAGAATTTTGTAAAATTCCACGTGGTGTGAAGGAACAGTTGAATTTGACTTCTGTTGTACTTGCATGTCACTCTGCAAGATCAGTATAAGAATCTAGATGAATAAATAGTGGAGCATATGCCCATGTGGGTTTTTTGTGTGTGAATCCAGAAGAAGAGGAAAAAGAATCTTTGAGAGTGGTTTGGTCCTGGATTTTTGACAGAATGTTGTGCTCTGGAGCGCTAGCAAGGAATCTTCTTTGAATAAGTTATAAATTTCTGTGTTCCTCTTTCTCTGTGAAAAGGAAAAAACCTAATTCTTGAATGTGTTTGTTACGTGGTGTTACTGGAAATACTGATTAAAATTCAAAGTACCATACATTTTCTAGTGGTTTAAACAGAAAAGCTCACAAAATGAGAGTGAAAAGTCAGCAAATGCAGGTGTTCTTGTCTCCATGTGTAAATAGTTTACTGATTATGGTCTTAATTAGTCAATCAGTTAAAGAAGCGTGAAACTGATTTACTGCTTTTACAGCTCCGGTCACGTGCAGCAGTGCTAGTGTTGTGTTGAGAAAGCACAAGAGGCAGTTGCAGTTAAGGTTTATAAATACACCTGCTGATATGTGCTCCGGTGATTCGTGCAGCTGGATGGGCCAGCGCTGGGTTTTATTTAGGGGTTTGCTACTGGTGAAGATCTTTCATGCCCTATGGAACACGGAACCTCTGTAAGGGTTGCTTGGCATACCTGATTATTTTTCTTTGAAGAAAAAGGTAAGACTGTTTTTCTATGATTCTTAGTTGCATGTGGGTATTTAAGGATTATGAGTGTTTTAGGGAGTAAGTAGACTAGCTTTTGCTGGTTTGTATTAGAAGTAAACTCATGTGATGAACGTTTCAGGTTCGCTGGTATTCCTGGCTAATTGCTGTTGAAATTGTAGCTATAAAGGACAAGTATTTAAAAACAAACCAAACCTTGTGCATAAACAAGCTGACTTTTCCTTTATTAAAAAGGAGGTATTGTCTTTTGAAGTTGGTATATGAGTAAATACAAAAAAGAGTGGTAGTATTTGGCAGGAGGAAGAAACAAATTTGGCAATGAGTTCTCTGTCGCTAAGAGCTAAATGCTTTGTACCTAAACCGCGTGGGGTTAGTGTTGGTGTGCCTGTGGAATGCTGAGTTGGCTGAGAAGGGGTAGGACTATCCCTACCCAATGTTTATCTCTGCCTGGAAGTTTCTGTTCCTAGCAAAGGTATTTATCAGTCTTGTTTGTTATGCTTGAGTGGGATCTTGCTGGACCTTCTTTCTGATGTGAGACAGATTGGTTTGGTGAGGATGGGAAAGAACTGGCTTTTGATTCTTATTGCTTACTTTCTAATCTCAGTTTTGAAAATGCTTGTACCTTCTGTTCCCAAAGACCAAGCTTCCCCATGCAAATATATCCATCAATGCCTTATTTAAAGATTTATTCAACAATGTTCCTGTGAACTGAGTTTCCTTCACTCTTGATTCTGACCAAAGTGTAGAAGTCACTTGTCCTTAATGTTCCACTTGCATGTGTGTCACAATCGGTTATTTTTTTTCCCAGTTCTCATTACTGTAAAAGTTGTGCTGAAGGACTCTTAAAATAAGGCCCGTTGAAGTACATCTTACTTTGGAAAGGTCTCATGTAGTACTAAAATGATTGTTGGTACCCATAGTGTGCTAAATGCAGACAACAAAAGTGGTAAGTTAATGTAGGAAGTGCAAGAGCTTACAGCTGTGAAAATCGATTGCTTGTGCAAGTGCTAACGTGCTTTCCTTTCTATATAACTTCTAGATTTATGAGCCTTGTAATCTTCAGAATCTGATTCAGGTGTTTGTATTTACTTTGGCTGTTTACAATTCAACTTTTTGGTCCTCCCCCTATAGCTGAGGACTAGAGACTTGGTGAATCACAGTTTTTATATTGTTGGGGTTTGTTGTTGTTTGTTTTCCATATGACTTATCATCTGCCTAAAGATGTTTGGACTCCTGGGTAAAACACAAAGTAGTGAGAGATGTAGGTACAAGAGTTGACAATGCTATCTTGTTGCTTCATTTCTCTTTATTTTAAGGTGATAAACTGAATTTTATAATACCTCTTGTCAAAATTTTCTATATACTTCCAGGTTAAGTGAAAATGTCAAATAACTGACAGGTGCTTTCCAATTTCTTGCTCATGGCTATTACAATGACTCTTTGAAAAGGTGTGCCAATGTTGTTCCTCTTCCTTTAGTAAACTAGAAAGGCTTTTGGGAAAAGAATTAAGAGGGATCCTTATTTATAGTTGTTCTCAGTGGGAATAATTGCTAAAGACAATCTACCTACTTTAAACTTTCTACCTTGAAAAATCAGTGGAATACTGCATTTTACATGTGTATATATCTAGTTCAATGTAAAATGATAAGGAGTTCCTTAGGCGCATTCATTTTGAAGTCAAGTGTGCATATACAAACACTTTTACTCTTTATTTCCTGAAGCTTTTTAAAGCTCTGTATAACTGCTCAGCATATGAACACTTGACACGTGTTTTGTCTTCTCGGTCAGTATGAATGAGAACTGGATTTAGTTCTTCAAAGGGTTAGAATGGATGTACTATTCATTGATTCTTCATTCTGAATGTCAAGGGTGAAGATAATAAATTAAATGAAAACATTGATTTATGTTTGTGAATACTAATTGGGTATATCTGTTCTTATTATGGTAAATTAGCATATTTTTTTAAAAAGCCAAAAAAGAAAAAAACATCACAATCAAAATTAAGGTTGTCCCTTAACTGTGATGCTTAGTCAGCAGTGGTTTTAAGTTAGTTTTTCTGAATTTTCTCTCTCTCCTGCCTCTCCTACCCCACACTGAAGCCCTGACAGCCACTGTAGATGTGCCACGTTTTATAGCTGCCCTCGGCAGAGGCTGGGCCTTTGAAATACCTCCTTCCAGCAGCAGTATCTGCTGGGCATCTGACCCCTGGTTGGCGGGTGTGCTGGCATTTTGGTTGGGTGCCCGCTGGCAGCTGGGGAAGCGGCTAAGAGCCCGGGAGAAGTGGGCTCACGCAGGGTGCCATGAGGCTGCCTCTGCCCCCCTTTCCTGCTTTTGAGTTCTTGCCTGTGCCCTTTTGGTTTGGCAATTCTCTCTTCAAATACATCTTACTGGAATCCAGCTCAGGAGTACCGTTTAAATATCTTTGATAGTTAATTGCTTTGTAATATAGCTATTTCATCAGCTCCTTTTGGGGAACCCCATGTGTTTAAGCAGAACTCATTGTGTCATTAAGCTTTTTCAAGGAAACGGTGTTTTTTAACAAAAAGGAAAAGTTACCCTTAAACAGGAACAGTCAGACCTAAGGAAGTGCTTTCTTCCTGTGGCCTCCTTGGTGGTGTTCCATAGGGTGGGAAGCACAGGGGATGGTTTGCTTCTTCAAGGAGTAAAATGTTCAACCTTACCAACCTGCAGTTGCATGGGAAACACAAGGCAATTCAAACTTTCCTTAGGGTATGGAGCATTTATTATGTGTGCAGGTCACAAACAGTAATAAATCAATGTCCTATGGTTATTTTAAATACTTAGAGGAATAAATATTTTATACTTTCTTCCCTTCTCTCACTGGCTTTCTAACCATCTCGGTGCTCCCATGTTTATAAATGCTTCAGCAGGACCTTGAGTATTTATACCTAATAACTTTTTCTTACTCTATGCAAAAGACAGAACACCAGGGTTAGCTCCTCCTAATCTGTTTCCTTAACCAAACTTGCAGTAACTTCATCAGTGTGGGGGAATCAACCGGGAGGTGCGAGAGCAGTTCCTCTGAAGGTAGAACTAAATTACTTTGGGTGTGTATGAGACAAGGAGGGAATATAATGAGCACTTTGAAAATAGACTTCAGCAGTTGCACAGTTCAACACTTCTTTCTGTTTAAATTGATGCAAATTAAGTAGATTATAAAAACCTTTTACTGTATTGGGTATTTTACCGCTTCTAAAGTAGCATGAAGTTCACAATGGAGTCCTCCTATGACAGCTCTGAGACCGATTCAAGCTGTTTTGTGAGGGATTCAGCTGTCTTCAACCCTTTGGGAGAATGGTACCCTGTGTCATTAGGGTTGGAAGCTGTATGACATCTCAAGAATACCAAACCCCCGTGAAACACATTACAAATTAATCAGTGTGTGTGCAAGCTATAAAGCTGCCTGATTAGTTCCTATAATGCTTTTTTTATTATAAAAATGATGTGCAGGTGCTGGCTTTGCATGTCTGGAGGAGTGTTGAGTTCGGACTCAGATCCAAGGGTCTTTGCTTGATCTTCACATTTATTCCCCTAAACTTTGTTTTCTGAGTGCTGATTAGTAGTCAAGGTGTGAGCTGCGCTGAAAAGGGAAGTACCTGGTGTGCCTCGAACCACAGCCACACATAAAGCAAAACCGGCCCCGATGCTGGTGTTCTGCTGTTGCATTCTCGGCCCCCCCATCCCGACCCCAGCCTTCCCGCGGCTCCCGGGGCTGGCAGGTGCCCCCAGAGAGCTCTTGTCACCGAGGGGGGCGAGGGGGTGGCTGCTCGGTGCTGCCCACGAAACGGCCCCGCAGGCGACCTGCAGAGAAACTCGGGTGGGGAGAGGCGAGGGGAGCCCTTGGGAGAAGAAAGGGACTGGACCGTCTTTCCCCTTATCTCCGCCTTGGAGCCCGGAGCGGGGCCGGTGGGTCGGTGGGCTGCGGGGCCAGCAGCGCGGCGGTCCCTCGGTCGCCCGCGCATCTGCGCGCCTGGAGGGGAGCGGCTGCCGCCCGCTGGGCCGCGGGGGCTGCCGTGAGCCCCCCTGCGCGGCCGCGTCTCGCGTGAAGTGCGCTCCGCCCAGCCACGTCCTGCTCCGTTACTTGGGGGGAAGATTAAAACGTTAGCGTAGGCTGTAAAGCCATGTTTTAGGCGTTTCTGCCTTGCTATAGGATTGATAAAGTGCGGCTAAGGCTGGAGTCTGTTTGTTTACCCCAGGCGTTTAAGGCAATTACCTGTATCATAAAATTAAATACGGGTTTTCACTCGGTGGGAGGAGGGAAGGCACAAAAGGATCGTTAAAGGCAGCTCTTTTCTCCTCCCGTCACCTACAACAACCCCGTTGCATTTTGTGGATCTCGACAGCAAAAGCTCGAATACAGTGATCTGTTTCTGGCCCCTGTAAGAGCCGTTGCACGTCAGCGGTGACACACGAGCGCGTCTTGTCCCCGCTGCCACTAACCCGCCTCTCCTCGGCGCTTACCCGCACGGCTTCCCCTGCACCGGGTGATTCCTTCTGGTGTCCGGGTGAAAGCCAAGCTGCCGTCTCTTCCGAGTCCCCGCCGGTTCGCCAGCCGGCTGCTCCCCGCCGTCCTGCGGGGGTCACCCCCGCTGGCCGCCCTCGGAGGGACCGGGGGCCGGCGGGGCCAGCCCCCCTACCTGCCGGCGCGGCTGTTGCCGAGGGTTTCGTTCATTTGCCCAATTGGAGGTAGATTTCTCTGCAGATTCGCCTGGCGGTGCAACTTCGGCTTCTCGGCATCAGGTTCCCGCCGATATTCCTTCATCTCTAGCAGAAAGATGATCTTGAATAGGAGCCTTTTACCATCCCGGGTACCAGCATTTGCGAGCCAGCCTCCGCTAACGGCGATCCTCGGGTGATGGCAGGAGGCTTCCTCCAAAACCCGCTCTCCCGTAGCCGCACTCTGCCCCTTGCCCTCGCCCCTCTCCTCTTCCCCGGGCTCCGCCGGGCGGGCTCGTCGCCTCTGTACTCAGCCTCGCCGGCTGCGGGGGGGTCCCCCCTCGTGTGCGCAGCCCTGAGGCACGTCTGCCGCCGCCAGCCTGCCACCGGCCCCGCCGGAGCCCTCGGGACCGGGCGCCCCCGGGAGGGCTCCTGGGCGGCGGGGCGCGGCGATGCTTCGCCGCGGGGCGAACCCCAGGAACGGGGCTGAGCCCGGCGGAGAGCGGGGGTCCCTTCTCGGCTGCCTCCGTCCGACTCCCTCTAACCAAGGAGGGAGTTTCAAGCCCAGTATCTCGGGAGCCCGAAAGGCTACAAAGAGAAGCGTTGGGCTGGGGAATTACGGGAGAGCGGTGCCTCCTGGTGCCGAGAAACCACAGCAGCGCGTCAATACCTGCCCGGCAGAGGGAGCCGGGGGGCACACGGGCACTCCCGGGCGCACTGAGCGCTTGTCCCGCATCTAGGACCTCCGGAGACACCAACTGCGTGGCTGTAGGGCTTGTGAAAAAATTTACAGCCCTGTCCGGCTGCTTACGCTGCGAGGGATCGCGCCTTAGTGCACCTCCGGCAGTTCCCGTCCTGCTACAAACTGATGTAGCTCGGGAACTGGCTTGGATGGGCACACGGAGCGTGGAGTGATAAAATAACCGTATAGACACGTGTTTAATCGCCGGTCTGATTCGCTTGTGTCCTCCCCGCTTCTTCAGAACGGGTGGCTCACGATTCGTGCCTGGAACATCTTACACTCTGTCGTGTGTGTTTGTGACTCCATCGCCAAAAAAAGGCTGTTGTAGCATTAAACCCGTGCGGCTAAACCAGATACCGCTAAGTGCAGAGTGCGAGGCTTCTCCTGAAATTGCACCCAGGGGAGCACCATCTGCTGTCTCTCTTGCAAATATTACGCTTCTGAATGCATTACCTCTGCCGTCGCTGGGTGCGGAGGCAGTTACTGTCGAGCTGGAGGCGATTTCTATAAGCTGCACAGCAAAGCACACTTATGTTGTGCTGCATTTCCTCAGCCTGACAGACACACGATGGTGAGGGTGGCTCTCCGTCGAGCTTTAGAGACCAGTCTCCGGGGCAAAATAGCTTCAAATGTTAAAAATCTTTGTTTGTCTCCCTATACGGCCGTTGTTTTCCCCTCATGAGATGGGAAGCTGTTTAGTGTAAGCGATTGACTGAATCCTTGCTTGGAAGCCTCAGCAGTGCCTCCACGGCGGCCTCGGAGCCCCCCGGTCCCGGCTCTGGGGGTGGAAGTGCTCCGCGTCGCCCCGCGGGACGGCTGCCTCCCCTGGGGCCAAAGCCGGGCGCTGGAGAGCAGGGGGGATGCCGCTCGGCAAGTGGTGGGGCGGTGCGGGGTGTGACCAGACCGGCCAGAAGAGATGCATTTGCTCCTTGGGATATAGATTCTCAGTCGGGGGAGCACAACTTCCTTCCTTCCTTCCTCCCTACCCAAAAAGGAAGAGGTAATTGTGACTTTGGAAGTGGCAGCCGGAGTGGAAGGGACACCCTCCTCCGGGAAAGCTGTGGTGGGTAGTGGAGAAAAGCNCTGGTGCCGCATGGGACGCCCCAGAGAAAGGTGCTTTTGAAGGGAAAATAACGCGGAACGGCTCCCCGCTTTCCAGGCCGCTTGCTGCGCTCTTCTCCATAGGAAAGTTGCCCAGTCTAGCTCGTTCTTGTCAGAAAACCTCCTTGACACTAGATCATGTTCTCTTATATCTGGTGCCTTAGGAAACGGAAGGAAAATTATTATCTGTTGTTTGCTCTGAGGCTATGGTTCATACTGAAAGAATGGCTTAATACTTAACCTTAAAAAAAAAAAAAGTCTAATAAAGCGTTAGCAAAGTCGAGGGATCTTTTGGTAGGAAGCTACCCTTAAGGTACTGGGGCTGATGGCCAGCACTCTGTTCGTAGCTGCGGAACCGGGTGATCCCAAACAACGCGTCGGTACCTCTTCGTCCCACCTGAAAGAGAAAATTACAGGTTTTCTTTGTCTTCTCTGTGAGCGGGGACCCGGGGCTGGTGTCGGGGAAGCCCGCGGGGAGGCGGGGTGACATGCCCCGGGCCGTCCGGATGAGCCCCTGNCCTCCCCTGGGGCCAAAGCCGGGCGCTGGAGAGCAGGGGGGATGCCGCTCGGCAAGTGGTGGGGCGGTGCGGGGTGTGACCAGACCGGCCAGAAGAGATGCATTTGCTCCTTGGGATATAGATTCTCAGTCGGGGGAGCACAACTTCCTTCCTTCCTTCCTCCCTACCCAAAAAGGAAGAGGTAATTGTGACTTTGGAAGTGGCAGCCGGAGTGGAAGGGACACCCTCCTCCGGGAAAGCTGTGGTGGGTAGTGGAGAAAAGCCTGGAAAACCCTCCCGAGACTGGAAGTTTCACAGTGCAGCGTTGACAGCTTCCTCCCAGCGCCAGGGAGCCAGCCCCGCCGGGGCGGCGTTCCCCCGCAGCGCTGCGGGGTGGCGGCCCGTGTTCTGCGGGGAGGGGGATCCCGAATGCGGAAAAACATCGGGACAAAGTGTCAGTGGCGGAGGACGAGGGTTTCCAGCGCTCCCTCGGGGAAGGAGGGTTNGAGGGATCTTTTGGTAGGAAGCTACGCTTAAGGTACTGGGGCTGATGGCCAGCACTCTGTTCGTAGCTGCGGAACCGGGTGATCCCAAACAACGCGTCGGTACCTCTTCGTCCCACCTGGAAGAGAAAATTACAGGTTTTCTTTGTCTTCTCTGTGAGCGGGGACCCGGGGCTGGTGTCGGGGAAGCCCGCGGGGAGGCGGGGTGACATGCCCCGGGCCGTCCGGATGAGCCCCTGTCCTCCCCCCGCAGCTCCGCGGAGCTCTGGACCCCCACCCGCTGCATCTCTGCCGTGGGCCTGCTCGGAGCGGGTTAAAATGGCGACGGCCACCCTGTCCCTCGAAGGCAGCAGCTTCTGCCTGGCCCTGCCTGGCTGCCCAGGGGCTCCGGGGGCGGGAGGGGGCCGGGGCGCGGCCGGAGGGGAGCCGGCTGCGCTGCCGGGAGCTGGCGCCTCCCCGGGGGCTGCGCTGGCCCCTGCTCGGCACCGCGGGGTGACGGGGGTTCCCCGCTCCTCGCAGCCCTTCCCCGCCCGCTGCTTTCCGCTCTCCCGCCCCCAGGGACCGACCGGCTGCCGGTGGGAGACCCGCGGCGCTCGCTTCGGTGCGGGAAGCGTGGGGAAAGCCAGCGCGGCGGCGGGGTGGCCCCGAGCCCCCCGGGGGCGGCTCCCCCCCCGGCAGCACGGTCGAAGGAGCAGCGGGGACCATCCAGGCTGGGCTCTTGGGGCGTTGGAGTGCACCAGTGGGTTTGCAGTTCAATAGGGAAGAGCCAGCGAAGGATGTGCTTGGATTTCAGGGCTGGTTTAGGAAGAAATAATCGGAAATGTGCGAGTGAATAGCCTGAGCAATACTTACTGAACAGTCTCTTCTGCTGCGTGTCTCTTCCCCCCTCCGGACCCCCTCATCTCTTTTATTGTGTGCCCCCAAGTTAATAAAAATATTTCGAGACGTCTACGTCGAGAAGTGGCTTTAGTCGCTATCCACATTGCACTGCCCTGAGCCCCCCCGCTCCGTCTCTGCCAGGGCCGGTGGATGTGATTTTTTGCGCCAGCCTCCCAGGCAGGAAGGCGGTGGTTTGGAGTCCCCGTTCCCCGACAGAGTGGGTGGCTCTGCATCCTCTGGCCCGGCGAGGGCCGCTCCTGGGCTCGGACGCCTTCCCTGTGGAGAGCCGTGCGGACACTGCGCCGGGGGAGCCGCCAGCGGGGCCCTTTCAGAGCCACGGGCCGCAGACCCCCCGCAACCCCCGGGGGTCGGTCTCGCTCGGCAGCAGCCGTCGGGCTCGGCCGGCTGCCCCTCGCCGAGCTGCGGGCGTGAGCCCCGGCGGTGACACCCTGGCCATGCCGCCGGGAGCAGAGCGGAGCATCCTCCAGGGAGGCACCGCACCATTTCTTGGGCCAGAGGCGGGGCAGGTTGGCTTTAACCCGCCTGCGGGGGGGTCTCCTGCCGTAGCGCCAAGAGCCGTTCAGCTGGTGGAGGGTTTAAAGAAGACCCCTTGCCCCCCTGCTCCCTTAGACAGGGTACAAGTGGAAAACGGTTCGGCTTCACTTTTCACAATTAAATACTACCCTGATTCCCCTCTCCCCTATATAAATTCTCTCCTTTTTTTTCCTTCTGTGTGTATGAGTGATGGTTTTTGGGGGGGTTGTTGGTTAGTTTGTTGTGGTTTTGTTTTTTTTTTTCTTGTAAACATACCTTTCAGTAGGGATGTCTGTGTGTGAAGAGGGAAAGGAGGAGAAGGGATCAATTCTGATCAGAGAATTTGGCCAGAGATTCAACAGTGGAACGCCAGAACTACCCTTTGACTTGCTCCAGATGCTGTTCCAAACACCCTAAGTTAGTGTTTGGGGGTGGCCAGTGAGAAATCCTTAGCTTTGCTGGTACCTGGTGTCTGTAACAGCTTACATGTGAAGGTGGCCTCTGTACTTCTCCAGGGCTGTTGAGAGATCTCCTTTTCCTTCAGATGGGGAAGTCTTTCATTTTCTGCTTCCTTTGGAGCACAGCCTCCCTTTTGTTTGGATTTTTCAAAATAATTTAGAGGTGCGTCAAAGGTGTAACCGCTGTAAAAGGAAAACCAAGCAACAGATTTTTCTGCTGGTGGGCTATGTAAAACTGGATTGCTGTCACCCTAAACTTGTTCTGAAATATGATGGGGATTCACAGTGGAGGAACAAACCAGTTTGTCTTCTAGTTCTATGTGATGGTGGCTTTTGTACTCAGTGTAACTCCTATCGATTTTAATTGGGCCAACTACCCGCGTACTTGTAGCAGCTCCTGGCAAAGTTGTTGCTTCTCAGCAGACCAGTGTTGGAGGGAGGCAGGGGTCTGCCATTTGTTGTGGTAGTAGCAGGGTGTCTCTTTAAAATATTTGGCTTATTACGCCCGTGCAAAATGGTATGTTCGAGTTTGCACTGTGAGCAGCAGCTTATTGTTACGTGATTATTCTGTGTGTCTAAGGAGGTTTACAAGACCTAAGGAGGTTTACAACAAGACAAGGGCTCGCCCACCTCCCAGGCAGTGAGTAAGCAGGGGTTTTACTGACTCGGTGTCTGATGCCGAGCCCAGGCAGCGTACCTAGTTCTGCGCGGTGCCACAAAGACTATTTTGGTTTGCCCCAAGGAACTTCCATTCTCAATTAGCCACCCACCCGCTGTTCTGCTAGCGCCTTATGGCAGAGATCTCTGCCTGTGGAGCTTCTGGTGACAATACACTGAAGAGAAGAGCACCGTTTTAAAGCCCTGATGCTTTGAGACTCCTCTTCCCATCTGTTCACTTCTGAGCAGAGGGACGGGCCCTTTGCAAGGACGCAGGGCTGCTAGATCCAGGCCTTGCCTGGGGAAGCTTGCCATTCCCAGGAAGGGTTTAGCTGGAGTCTCAGAAGTTGTGTACAGATTGAGCCAGGCTTCAGCTGAAAAGCTGGGTGGATAATGCCATTGTCAAGCCTCCAGTGGAGCAGTTTGGCCACCTGCTATCCCTTTGGATGGGAACAGGATGCTTACTGGGGGGCTTATGAGGAAGGGAATATACTTTCAGGTATCCCCTGTGAATGGTGTTCTCTGGAGGAGTTTACAGTTAATACTTTTTTCCCTAATCAATCGCAGCTAGAACTAGAGGGGTTTGGGTTGGTTTGTTGGTTTTGGGGTTTTTTTTATATGCCTTGCCATCTTTCTTAGCACTTAAGTTTGTCGTAATTGCCAGAACATATTCTGTCTTCAGCCTGTGTTGGGATGAATCCTGAAGACTGGATGTGGAGCAGTGGCAGAATATGGCCCTAAAAACCAGCAGCTTGTGCTTCCTGCGGGGAAGTGTCTGCCTGTGACAGCCCTGCTTGAGGCAGCGCCCCCCCTCCACTGCAGCCGAGTGAACACAGTGCTGGCCAGCGGGTCTAGGAAAAAAATTCTATTGTGCCTTGGGTTTCAGTAAATAGGCTATGAGCATCCTCGTGGTTATTAGGTCTAATCATGGGAGTTTTCCCCTCGAAGCGGTGGCTGGACTTGCGTCGATCACTTTAAAACAAATCTCCTAGATATATTTAGTAGAAGAATGTGTAAAACCCCAGCCCCCGAATGGTATTATGTAACCAATGCAGTATTTAATTGCCCCCTGTGTAAACTGACTGAAAAGCCTGCTGTTTGCCTTCTTTGCCTCTGTTGTGTATTGGTCAAGCGAAGCCAGGCGCTCTGTTTGCTGTTCTGATTACTATTTTAAAAGGCAAGATCCACAGGATCATGTTATCTAGAAAGCGAAAAAGACTTAAACCCCAGTCACTGGGCTTAGAGAGGGCTGTGGGGCCAAGCGAGAGCCCTCTCGTGGGCTGCCCGGGGGTGTGGATTGCCAAGGGCATTTGTGCCATTTGAAAGCACACGCATATGAAGGATACAGCTCCGCACACTGCACTTTGTCCCTTTATTTTGGCACGTATGGTGCAGCCGCTCTCGGTGGCCTCTGTAGCCTCAGCCACGGTGTTTAGATGAGCTCAGCAAGGATGAAGATGTGTTAGTGCAGGGTCAAGGAGATGGTGGGAGCTAGTGGGCCCACTGGGAATGTGTTCCTCCTGCTCTATCTAGAGCTGGTATTAGGTGGAAACAAGAGGTGGATTTCCTCTTGCTTTTGAACCAAGAGGAGTTTGTAGGCTTTTCCCCTAATTTACTGTTATTGATCTGCCATCAGCTCCTTGCCCAGTTAAATCCTTTATTCAAGGTGCTGGATCTTAGGAGCACAGTGGTTTCCCATTATTGTTATAATCTTTTGCCAAAGAGAGATTCCCCCTTCTCAGTAATGCACCAAAGTGGAAGTAATCGCTCTTTTTTCTTCTTGCATTTGTCCTTTCCTGTTTCATTCACCGATTGAAAAATGGCTAAAGAGCAGCCCCCATTTCACCTCCCCTTTTCCCTGATTGACTCAGCAGCTCCTGGGACAGAGAGAGGAAAGGGGCCTCCAGGTCACAACCTTCACAATCTTCAAAGCCCCTGCCGCTTCCAGCAGCTGTCACAGCTCTCACTGACCATATCCCCAGAAGGTCAGCAAAAAAATAAACACTGGGGCCCGACAGGTCCCCTTCTCATGCAAACTGGCCATTTCCCTCCCCAGCTCCCATTCCATGCATAGCTTACACATAGGAGACCCCCTTGGATTTGCACAGAGCTATGCAAGAGCAAAATGCCACAGAAAATAAAAGCAGAAGGGCTTCCTGGGCAGGCAGGGTGGGAAAAAGAAAAGCAGCTTCCTGAGCTCTCCATGCCCACCCACAGGCTGCTGCAGCCATTTTGTGTGCGCAAAGCCCGAAGGTGAAGCTGGGGAGGGGGCTGACGGTTCCCTGGGAGAGAGACTGCAGGGAAGGATTCAGCTTTTATATCTGCTTGTGCACGTGAGAGATAGGAGAGAGAATCCAAAAGAAATAGGAAATGAAGCATAGACTGTAAAAGCCTTTTCATCAGGATTAGATTGCATCCCTCCCCTACAGCCAGCCTGCTTTCTGCACTCACCTTCCTCTGCAAAAAGTCATGATGAAGCAGAAACAGTGCCAGGGAGAAGCGCAGGTTCAAAAGGCCAGAGTGGAAAGGTCCTTTGCTAAAGGAAATACCCCTCCCCAGCCCTCTGTTATAGAAGTATCCATTTCACCATGGCCACTAATAATCAAAGGGCTGTTTCCTGGCCTTCCCAGCACAGCTCCCAGATGCGGAGCGCTGTTCTCATCTCCGTTATTGCAAACCCTTCCCTTCCCCTCCCGCCCCACACACCGGCTCCCCCGTTGCCGAACCCAGCACTTGGGCACAGCTCCGGCCTGTTTTTCGGGCTCCGCAGTGCAGGAGGACGCTCGTTTTCCACCTCTCCCTCCAAAGACCAAAGCCAAAACCCACCGAGGGGCTTTTTCCCTGCGGACAGACAGCTGCTGCGGAGGCGGGAGGGGCTGGGGACCTGCAAGAAACCCCATCAGGAAGAAAAGGCAGCGACAGGGCACGTGGGAGTCACTTTATTTCTTCGGTGTGGGCCGGGTACAGCGGGGGCGCGGGGAGCCCGGGGCCGCTCACCTTGCGCTGCCCTGCGCCCACCCTCCGCTGCCGCTTATTAAACAAAGAGAGTTGCGCCCCCAAAGCCCCCCCCCCCCCCCCCAGCCCCGGTAAGGTGTCCCGGGGGGCGGCGGGACGCCCCGTCCCCGCACGCTGTCCCCGCTCTCGCCGCTCCCCGGCGCACTGACGCCCTTTCATTATTGCACTGCTCGCTGCGACCGTGACAGTAGTGCAACAGGGAAAGAGGGGCAGCCCGCCCGGTGGTCCCAGCGCTGCCCGGCCGCCGGGCTGGGGCACGGAGGGGAGCACGGGGGGGATGGGGGTGTTCCTGGCTTTGTCCCCGAGCTGGCCGCCTCCCCCCGGAAGGATGCTGGGGGAAGGGGGGGTTCGAACCGAGGGCAGCGGCAGGGCCAGGCGCACAACGGGGAGGCAGCGGGCAGGGCCCCGCCGCCGCGGGGAGACGCGGCCCCGCTCCGCTCCGCGCCGCCCCGGGACCGCTCGGAAACCCCCGCGGCAGCGGCCGTTCCGCCGCGCCCCGATCCGGCCCCCAGTCCCCTCCCACCGTCCCTCTCCCTGGGCCCCTGAGGTCCCGAAAGGGACCGCGGGGACCACCTGAAACGGAAGGCAGGGCCACCCACCCGGCCGCCGTCAGCCCCCGCTTGATCCCGCACAAGGCGGGGGGAGACCGAGCGCCCCGTCCCCGATCCGTTCCCACGTACCTCCGTGAGCGCTCTCGGAAGGGCCGGAGGCAGGGCCCGGCGCAGACCCCGCGCTCGCCAGAGCCGTGAGCTTTGTTCGGAGGCGATCGGGATTAGAGCCTCGGCCTCTTTGTGCTACGCTCTGCTTCGCACCGCACTGGTGTTCGGGCCGGGATCCGGCACAGAAACGGCAAGCGTGGCTATGTATCTCCTCCCATCCCTTGGTGGGTGTTTACATCATTATGTAAAATAGGCACCCTTCAAACGTCTCGGGACTCATACTATTTTAAAATTGAGCCATGATGGGTTTCTCCGGTTTCAATCACTGCTTGTGCGGTTTAAACACCAGGCCGTTTTGAATCCTGTGTGATAGCATCAAAAATATGCCCATTACTCACAACCTGAGTCACCACAATAGCACAATTATTTGTCACAAATAACATCTCTGCACGATTACTTGCCTATCTAACAACGCTTGTCATTTCACAACTTTTCCCCTTAACTCGATGGGCACATAGGATTATTTTTTTCCTGCTGTGGCTTTCTTCTCTCCGTGAAGAATAACCCTCAAAAGAAAAGACCCTATAAGCAATATTGCACTACTACCCTGATCACAAAAGCAGAGGCAATATTGATAGGGTCTCATCCTTAAGGTTAGGAAGCTGGATAATGTGTCTTGCAGCAGGTGACTGGAGGGAGCTTCATTCCATGCCTGCAAATGGGGAAGGGGTACAAAGTTAGAAAGCAGTGCACTGCCCTATGGATCGCAGCACCGTGTGCTCCCGGGAGGGTGGGGATGCAGGGACGGAGCAAACCTCTGACCCCACAGAATCTGTGCACGGGCACTAGCCCTTCCTCCCAGGATGTACTGAACTCCAGTGTGGATTTTATCCAGGTTTCTCTAGCTCTGTCCCCGGTTCTCACCACCTTCTGTGTAAGTTTCTCTCCTTTATTAATAACCTCAGTCAATTAGCTGCCTAGCTGTTAGAGGCTGGGAAGTGCTATTTATTTGATTAACTGGTAGTTGTATTTTAAACCTCTTAGTAACAGGCATCAAGCCCTCGGAGAACTTCCTTTCTAGGGCTGTCCTACTTGGAGAGCCCAGTGTTCTAAAATATCCCTCCCTTCGTTGGAAATCACGGGATTAAGTACACACCAAAAATTAGAAAGCGAAACAGGATCTCCAGGGCTGGCTTTCCAGCACTGACTTCACATTAACGCACACGGATTAAACCGTGTTTGGAGACGCACACGTGTTTTGCCCTAGCTCATTTTTATTTGGCTTTTTCTTCTCTTCTTCCCCCTCCCCAGCATCTTTTCTGGCCAAGGCTGGAAAGCACAATCTTCGGCTGGGGCTGGCTTGGTGTTGAAGGCACCAACAGCCACAGAAATGATTCCCAGGGAGGGGCAAGACACCTCCAGCTTCAGGGCTGCTTTGCCAACTAGACTCTTCCTCTGCAGTCTGGCTCCTGGGGAACTTGCCCTGGTGCGTTTGCCACATAGGAACACTTCAGTCCAGAGGAAGAGGAAGGAAACTTCATTCCCGGGTCATCCCAAACCAGGTCATGATTTTGACACTTTAAGCTTCTCTTTCCTCAGCCTGCTTTCCAGTGGATTAAATAGGAGTGTGATGGAGACAATCCTCTAATTCATGGATTCCTGGCTAATTTATGCATGCCACATTGATCTAGTCTTTGCCATTAGAGATCCCTGGCCTTTGGCACGCTGGTGTGAGGCAGCCCTGCATCCCCTTTGATGTTGCCTGACTTGCCCAAAGCAGCCAAAAACCAAGGACATGCCAAAGGGAAGAGGGGAAGCTGCATTACTTGTTTATTTTTCTAATGGACTGATAAACAAAATCTCCAATGCACCCCAACCCCTCCCTCTCCCCATCCTTTGTGATGCTTGTTGGAAGCAAATAGGGATCTCTTTTCCACATTATTTATTTGTATTAACCTTTGCTCACATTAATTAAAAGGCTATGTTCACAGAGATTGCTGTAAGCGGCTCAGGACGAGTTTTATCAAACTTCCGTATTCTTGTTACCTTGGCAAAACCTCAGGTTTAATCCTGCCACTCTGTTTTTCACCAGTCCCCGCAAGCTAGACATGCGGTTGGACTGAGAACACAAAAAAAGGCACAACTAGGCTGGGCCTTACCTTTCCATCTATTCCCGTCCAGTCTCTATTTTGTTTATTGTTTACCATGTCTTTTCCACTCTTCAGCCTCGATGTTATCTCAAACAAGACTTACACTTAATACACCCAATTTAACTTCTCCAATGGCCATGATGTTACTAATGCATCAATAGTGGGGGGAGGGGGGAGGACAATTTGACAGTTTCCACACAACTTAAGAATTTCGGTAGTTGCAGAAGCTACAACTGGCAGGAGAAAGTAAGGGATGTAATTAGAAACGTCAGCCACAATCAGCCACAATTTAAGTTCCAAGCAAAGGCAATTAAGTTACTTTGTCTTTATGTTCCTGGATCTGTGCTGAGAGCCTAGATGTGTCTCAAAAATTTCCTTATCTCCAAGTGGTCTAGTGGTACAGGACTCCCCAAACCTTCCTCTTTTTTTTTTTCCTTTCTTTTTTTTTTTTACTAGACAAGAAAAATAAGGACTGCATCAATCTCCAGTAATATTCCCCCGGTTTGCAAACAAATGCGAAGCCTGGGTCACGCTATGTCCTATAGCAGGGAGACTCTCTGGAATGTATATGGGGGTTATTTTAAAATAAACGTTTAAACACGAGATTATGAAATGCATGCTATTTATACACCAGGAGGCTCAGCATCTCTAGATATGTTTAGAAACCTCTCTCGCCTTTAATCGCGGTTATAGAAACTCAATGGAAATGTCACCCAGACTAGTATGGAAACAACACTATATGTTGCTCAATCATGGCAGCTTTTTTTTTTTTTTTTTTGGCGGGGGGGGCGGAATCTCTTACTGTAGTGGAGTCATTGCTGTACGTTTAAGCCCCCCTTTTCTGATGTTCGCAGGCAAATAGACTGAAGTGCCCTTACGGTGAAGCTCTGGGATAAATAAAGTAGTGAGCTGACTCTGTGGAGCTCAGAGGCCTCTCTCTGCTCCTCCGGAGATCAGACCTTGTCTTCCCTGCTTTAGTTTGGGGAGCCATTTCCCCTGCCCCTTTGTTGCTGGCTGTTTGTTTGTTTCTCTTGTGGTTAAAGGTGCAACTTTGGGCAAGTGGGTTTTTTAAATTTTCATCTCAGTTGCAACCCCACAAAACATAGCAAGGCAACAAAGCTTCAGTTCAGCCTTTTTTCCCTGGTCACAGCCATTTCGCTAGCCTGAGGAAAGGAGACCATTTAAAAGCCATCTTGCAATTAAATACATTATATAGGCTACAATATATTTTCTGCAGCGGAATTGACACTATTACCAAAGGTCAGAGCAAGCACTTTGGAAACAGCTGTAGGCTGAGACGTGATTTTGAGTTTTCCATCCTATTTAATAATTTTATCACTGTTTTAAAACTGGGAAGTGTTGCCTTCTTAATTCTCTCTCTCTTTTTTCCTTTTTTTTT
>VXBO01014236.1:5710-17019 GCA_013400135.1 Rhinoptilus africanus
TATTATGCTTCAATAATGACTGTTACATGCAATCTAATAAATGATGAATAAAAAACCTACATTCCAGACCTTAACACAATTTAGCTTCGTGTTTTCTGTATCATAAACTGAAATAGTGGCAAGAGGTTTCATTTCTAGTCTGATAAACTTCTCTATATCAGAGTAATTTGAAGGGAAATAGTGTAGTACTCATTGACATTTCAAAGTCCAGAATATTTATAATCAAGCATCTTTCATTGCTAACCATAAATAACTAATCACATTGATTCTGTAAGGTAGTTTTTAAATGGTCAAATATTTTAAAATGTGAATCATACGTATTATGTAATTAAAATTATTCAGTCTTATCCAGCAAACAATTGAAGAAAATTTGTTTCAAGTCTCTTTCCACCCTCTTCTCCTGACAAGTATGATAAGTGGGCTTTGGCTCATGGTTTCTTCCAGTGTTGATTTTATTTATGGCCATTTAATGATCAAAAAGCTAGAAAGAGTTTTAAACTTGGTGGTTACACATTCTGTTTCTTACGCCATAAGAAATGATACCAGACTGAATCTCTTCTTTATATATTCTCCAAAATTATTCAAGAAATAGTTGTAACCTGTAGAGACGTTGCTGAAGGGAAAACTGCATAGTGAAGAAGAAAATGCTTAGGAAAAAATTCTGAATTTCAGATGTATTTTCATTCATATGATTTAAGAGATACCTTCTTCTTGGATGAGAACTAGGTTTCCTTTCAGTCCTCTGATTTCGTCTGAACCATGTGGCTCCAGATGTTCATATAGATGGTGTGGCATGATTCGGATATGCCAAACTTCTCTGAGAGGTATACACAACCAAATGTTACTATAGGTGGTAGTTGGTGAGAGAAGATTATAATTTCCTTGTATGATGCTCACCTTCAGGTAATTATACACTACATAAAGGTTAAGGACTGCACTTGAAAATCAAGTAAGGGACTTACTTTGCTGTAAACTATATTCAGGGATTGTGCATATATTCTGGATTACTTTTTCTTACTGGCAAGAAAATAAAGAAGTAATATCTTTCTAAAAATTGAAATTCTTCCTGGAATGTGTATGTGTGAACACCCTTTGGGCCAAAGAGGAGGCCCATTGTTAGAGCTCTTCCCCAGGGTGAAACTGCCAGGACTAGATATTTATGTACAAAGTGGAACAGCCTCAAGAGAAAGCAAGAGAAAAAATATTGAAATAACATATGCTCAGAGGTCTGAGATCTTCCTGCATTTAGAAGAGGTGCACATTTATACCCTACTCTTCGTATCAGTCTCAGAAGAGATAATTAAGTTGCATTCTTCAAACACTGACCTAATACAAAAGAAAAAAATATAGCAAGAGTTTTCTTCTTTTTTTCCAAAATGTTAAGTGTACTTCATAAAAGCTGTATTAAGCTTTATGAGTGAGCTACCCAGAGAATATGCAATTTTTGAACCACACTGGATTTTGAGTAAATATGTCAGGCTAGCAGATGACATCAAGAATTAGGCAGCAATTGAACAGAAATGCTAGGACTTCCTTACCCATTTCGAACTCCTGCTTATTCAGTTAAGTGAGATTTTTGTGAGTGCTCTGGCAGTCAACACCAGATCAGAATGTTCCAGCATGCCATGATTGAAAGTGGAAAAGAAACTGGGCTTCTTATATTTTGGGCTTAAATATTTTGCTGCCTTTCTTCAGTTGAGGTTAAAGCTGCAGTGCTGCGGAAGGCAGCTGAATGGCAAACTGCACCATTCTCTCATTCCTTGTATAATCACCTTGCCGGCTCAAGGTGGTGGAGGTGCTTTGTCTAGCACAGAATGGTATTGTTTCAATGCCAGGGTCAAGGCTCCTTCTCAGTTAGCAATAAATCTCTGCCTTTGGAATTCAAAGAAGTTGTCTGTTTTCCAGGGGAGTGATGAGGGAGACTGATTTTAGTATGTTATCATTTCACTAATTTAGATTAGTCTATGGTCACTATATGGCACAAATATATGAGGAAGATAGTAGTAGTAGCACAAGTTAGAAGGCCAGTTTTTTTGAGTGGCTTATTTAATACATGTAGTCTTTTTTTTTTTCCCCTTTTTTAGAATTTTTATTTAAGCACCTACCCACAAACACAGTTAATAGCAAACATATTATACAGCTATTACTTCATGTGTGCATTCATAACTTACCTAGATATACGCTTGGATTCATTTTTCTCCTTTACTCCTATGTCCTGTAGTACACCTGTGCTCTGTTTAACAGGTACAATTGAAAAACTGTTTGTCCTATCATTTACAGGTTTTTATTTTAATGCAGTTAATTGATTCATCGGCATATTTAAAATTCAAACTACTTATCTAGGAATAATTCTTAGGATTTTGATTATTGTATATTGGTGTAATTAAGGTAATTAATTCATTGAATGTTCAGATAAGCAAAGTGCCTTAACAAAAAAGCATCACATTTAAAGGAAACAGAAAGTTTGAGACAGTGACTATAAGAGAATATGGCTGTATTATCTGGATGTTATTAAATATGTTTATTTTTATGATTAAATTTTGGATCTTGATAAAGAATTTTTCAACTCTATTTCCTCTCAATGAAATATTCATTAAACACTGTTTGCATTTTTCTGTCTCTGTAGAAAAAAGAATAGACAGAAATGAGAAAAGCATATATAAACCAAAATAATATAAGGGAAAACAATTCCCTTTCACAGGGACCCAAACAGTCACTATGGTGCTTCCTGACGGAGTAAAGCAGCAGGAGACAGCTAATGAGGCAAGTCATCCGTTATCATTGCAGTGCTTAGCCTGATTTAGTTATCTGAATCAAAATGACAGATTCAGGAGGAAGGCTCCTGGGAACTTGACTGAAAATGTTATGTTGATGTAACCGTGCATTGATCAGTCTAGTGGAGTGCCTCTTCGTCTCCATGCCAACAAAGAATAGAAACAAAAAAGCAGGGGTTAAGGGGCATGCTTTCGGAAAACTGATATTGGGGAAGATATTTTCTTTATAAACAGGTTTTGTTAAACAAAGAAATAAGCTTCGTGTCTAGGAAGACTCATGGCTTTTCAAAATATGGGAGATTTTATAATGTAATTTCAACTTGTCAGGAACAATTTTCTTCTTTCCTTTTAGGATTACTTAGAAGTTTAGCTTTAGCAGCTACAGTCCATGTCACTGGTTGTTTATTAACTTTAGTCTAACATGAAGAGGAAGAAATAGACTTTAACCATTTCAATACCAACAAAATGCCACTCAGTAATTAAAAAAACAAAAGGGTGGATAAATTTTTATAGATTATTCATTTTAGTAGATTGGCAAAAATTAGTCTTCATAATGTCTTAATTTTAAGGAAAGATGCAATCTAGAAGACAAAAAGTAGATATTGTCTGAAAAACGTAGAGGCAAATGGCAACTAATTTTGACCAGGAGATGAAGGTAGAGCTAGGTTTTTTTTGAATGACAGGTCTAGACTGGTCTTTCTCAAAAAATGAGTAAATGATCATTAAAAAAGAAAAAAAAAATCCTTGAAAAGAAAATTGAATACAGCAGTACATTGATGAAGCTTTCAATATTCTTTGATACAATTCTGGAAAACACATTAGGAAAAAAAAACCCCACAATTTCAGTTCATTTAACTGTGAGGAATATTAACACTGAATCACAAAGGTTGGACACCTCCTCAGTGAAAGTAAACCTCTTCTCAGACTGGTGAAGGAAGATTTCTGTGTTCAATACCTAAAAGTTCTCTTTCAGAGGAAATTTTACTGGCTTGTGGTGTTCAGCTGGGACTTGCCAGCTGTTTTAGAAACAGATTTTAAGGTTTTTTGTTATTTCCTAGGAACCATACCCATTCACTCATTTCTGTGGCCACAGGTGTTCCAGGCTAAAAGAAGTTCTCTGAGACAAAATGTAAAGTCAGTGTGTTCTGAAATGGATATCCACGTCCATTCCACCTTGATCCTGAATCTCTGGAAATTCGTGTTTTTACTGAAAACTGCATGAAACCTAGAATTCATATTCCTGGGGAAAATAATAATATGAAAAATTCTGAAATGGAATGTAAATAATATGTTGTGGACTGTTGCTGAATGGGAAACCCAGGTTTTACTTTTGGGAGGGTCCAAGACACTGTCTTTAGTAGACTCAAAGGGGTTGCAGACCTTCAAGGATCCATCATCCCAATTCTCCAGCCATTCAACAGGTAGATGGTGGTGAAATTGGAGCCTGAAAATTCCAGTACCCCATGCAATGAGAAATCACAAACCAGGACGACTATATGGTAATTTTCCTCTTTTTATTTGAAATATAAATTTATAATAATAACAACAATAAAGATCATTAAACTCAAGCACAGCCAAAAGGCACAGAGTGTGACATAAGGCGGGGGAATTTGAAAAATGCAGTATCAAACACCTCTAAATAGGGATACAGAGAGAACGGAGAGTAGAGAAGACTCTTGTCACAAATTTAGAAGACTCAAGGTTTCTGGGTCAATATGCAGACTTTAATGCAGCTTGCTTTCCTGTTGGAAGGAAAGAATACTTCATGTTTAATACTGCTCTATGCAAAGTGAAATCTCTTACAGTCCCATATCTTAAAGTCTTTATTCCTCCTGGTGGCAGAGTATGCACATTCTTCAGTAACATAGTCTGACCACAAGAGGTGATCAGCATGCTGAAATTTGTTTAAAGGTGTTTCCAAGAGTGGATTTTTGAATGAAAATATTTGCTTCTAGATTTTAAACATGTCATCATCTTATTTTGCAGCCCCTGTAAGTTGACTTAACATAGTATTCTTACTTTAGAAATATGGGAGCTAAGAGATTGTGGTAGAAGTTAGATGGTACAGGCTTCATTGCCACTTGATCTGTGGGGTTTTTTGTGAGACTTTGGACAAATTGTGTAATTCCTTTGTCCCTCTGTTCTCCATCTCCTTCATTGTACTCCTATTCCTCATCTTCTGTCTGTCTTTAAAATTTAGACTTTAAGGTGTGTCAGTTCATAGCAATCTAATTTGATTAGCTTATTTAAAATACTTCATATACCTCATAATATGGACATACACTTCTTTGTATGGGAGCTCATAAGTATTCTCCTTGTGTGAAAGCAAACTAATATAGACTAATCTTGTACCTGATAAAAAAAAAAAAAGACAAAAAAAGATATAACTCAAGGTCTCTTCAGAGCTCCAGCTTTATGTTCAAAGTCACTGAAGTAGATCTAACACCCTTTCTCAGTATTCAAATGAATCGACCTTTCCAGAAATCTGGAATTCTCCCCTTTACCAGAAATCAAAAAACAAGTAAGATTTTACACGTTCTTTTACAGAATAAAATGAAAAGACTAATTTTACATATGATATTTATGACTGACTGCCCCATAGCCTCAACTTAAAAATATGTGCAGAAAGAGGTTATGCCGTCCTTGTATGTCATACTCACATCAGTTTTTTGTTCTGTTCATAAGTCAGCTATGGATCCAGTGCAGAGCTTGTAGCAAGATAACCTTGATGTATTTTCACACTGTTCTTGCGATTTGTAAGGTTCTGCCGCTATTGTAAGGATATTATGATACTTGGAAAATTTAGGATTTTTACAAGTATGTAGTTATTAAAAATATGAATTTATTTAGAAAATTTTGTTTGTTAATTTTTGTTAAACGTCCTCATCTTTCCTGGGAGAACAATATCTATTTCCATTTATACTGTCATCTGAGTGCTCTGTCACAAATAGGTAAACGCTGTTTTATGAGCAAGTAGGCAAAAATATTGTTTCCATTTTGGGCTACTGGGAACCTTTCCTACGTTGGCTGCCTTAGTAGGTGTCTCTAATAATAGGTATCTTCAAAAGAGTGCAGGAAAAAAGCAGCTGAAAGAACTCTTCAGGAGATCACTGCCTTGAATTAGATTATAGAGGCCAAATTGTTATGCTTGTAAAATAAGATTCAAGAACAGTTAAGGATTAAAGATGAAATAGTCTTAATTAAGAACTTAAATCTTTTATGTGGTTTCCCCACCTTCACAGATGAGTATTTGTTATTTCACTCTTAAATTAGTCTAATGATATAACTGTGTCCAAGTAACCTTGTATCTTTTAGAAACACTGCTCTTTTGGACACAACCAACACGTTACAAAGTAGTGTCTTGGAAACTGTTATATCATCTTCCACTCAAGCAAAATGCATGTATGGAAACAGTTTGCCAAGCAATTCACTATGAACTACATGCAACCAGAAACAACTAATGTAAGTTTTAGTCTGTGTCTTTCCAGCCTCATGATGGTGCATTTGAACCACCAGCTGCTGGTGCAGCAAACCCATATCTGCCTGGTTTTTGAGTGATAGCTGCTCATCAGCACTTGCCTAAGGCTGGTGATGGCTGTGGTTTCCCTTGCTTGGCGCTGGCTTTGAGTGGCTGCCGCAAGGTAATTTCCAGCATCTCTAGGACAAGAGGAAAAGGCCTCAAAGTTGTGCCAGGGGAGGTTTAGATTAGATATTAGGAAAAAAAAATTTACACTGAAAGGGTTGTCTAGCATTGGAATAGGCTGCACAGGGAAATGGTTGACTCACCTTTCGTGAAGGTATTCAAAAGAAGGGTAGACATAGTGCTTAGCGATATGGTTTAGTGGTGGGTTTTGTCAGTGTTAGGTTGATGGTTGGACTCGATGATCTGAAAGGTCCCTTCCAACCTAGGTAATTCTATGATTCTATGACTCTATAATAAACCTCTTTACCAAGCACCTGGATGACAGAGACAGAGCTAGATATCTGAGAATCACCATACTCCTAACAGGGTGGCATTATGCATCATGCTTCAATGGAACACCTAGTACAGGTAATGTTTGCATAAATGGAAAAAAACAAAAGCTAAAACTTCACAGAATCTCAAGGAGTTTGACCAAGTAAAAAAGGCTCAAAATGATGATCAAGGCTTGCAGACTGGAAGAGACTTTTTTCCATGAAAGAAGCAGCCTAACTTGCTTAAATCTTCTTGTACTCAAGAGAACAGGATGATGGATTGGGTTTTTTTAAGCAAAAATGACAATAAGGAAATACTTGGCTCCACCAATAAACTATTACAGCTAGTGAGATCCAGCTACATGATTAAATTTTGGCTAGCTGGCTGGATCAAATAGCATGATTAATGTATATCCCATTCTGTGATGTGAAAACAGGTTTCCAATAACCTGTCCGAGGATGGCAGAGCAAAAAATATATTTGAATGTCTGAGTGCTGATCCAGTACTATTCCTACTGGATCATGCTTGTGTACATAGAATCATAGAATCATCATAGAATCATAGAATCCTAAGAATCATAGAATGTGTTGGGTTAGAAGGGACCTCTAAAGGTCAACTACTACAACCCCCCTGCATTAAGCAGGGGCTTCTTTAACTAGATCAGATTGCGCAGAGCCTCATCAAGCCTGGCCTTGAATGTTTCCAGGGATGGGACCTCCACCACCTCTCTGGGCAAAGTGTTCCAGTGTCTCACCACCCTCATTGCAAATAACTTCATCATAATGTCTAATCTAAACCTACCCTGCTGTGGTTTAAAACCATTGCCCCTCGTCCTATCGCTGCATGCCCTTGCAAACAGCCCCTCCCCAGCTTTCTTACAGGCCCCAGTAAGGCACTATTTTTTAATAGTGGACATGGTAAGACAAGTAAAGACATGGCAAGATACTATTTTTAATAGAAAAATATCTATAACAAGTCACTCAAGAAAAATAACATTTTTCTAAGAATTATTTTGCCCACTTACCAGATAAAATAAACACATTTCTGTTTATAAAAAAGAGCAGTGCTATTTTTGAAGAGCAAAATATTATTTAACAACTTTTTTTAGCGCTACTTGGGTTATTGTTGGAATTAATAACGCAGTCTACAAACACAGATAACTCAGTTGATTGAAACAATAGTCTAAGCCATTGGAAACGTCATGGATGGGATGGAGACCTGTCAAACAGACAGTATTACCAGGAGGAATACGAGTGAAAATACATTACATGGTCATATAGGGCTGTAGAAATTGTTATACTTCAGGGTTTTGAATTAAACAGCAAATGAGATACAGAGAGCAAATTATTTTTGTCCATCATCGTTAGTTGCAGATGCACTGAGCAGAGTGAAGGTGATAACACAACTTTATTTCCTGCCTTGGTAAGACATTTCACTATGTTTAATGCTAATGCTAACACTAGTCTATCAAATCTATTGTATACTCCTATGGAACTGCTCCTATGGAACAGTATCTATGATTAAAAGATTATAGAAGCATCATTAAATTCAGTAATAATGTAAGTTTTACATTAAATGGGCTGAGTGCATGAAATGCAGAGTGAGAAACATGATGCACAAAGAAAGCAAAGTTGATGTAACAGGAATTCTGATGAAATGCAAGATTCAAGATTGCAAGTGTTTAAACTACTCGTGGCCTAATTTTTATACTCTTTAATTTCTTCATTAGTTTTCTTGATATACATTTTTTTCTTCTGAGATCTCACAGAAATTACTCAAAAGTTACACAAACGGAGTGACCTAAAGTCCCGTAAGAAACAAGTCTAATTCCCTTTACAGTGGTGAACCTTTACCTCTTACAGTGAACTTGCAATCAGAATGAGTCCTTAAAACCAGTTACTTTAAAAAGTTGAAGGATACTCTTTATAACTTGCATTTAAATTAGAAATCATATGCACATACTGAGATTCTTGTTGCATTAAAAAATGAGAGACAGAGAAGTTTATTATCAGAGGAGTTAACTTCTGATGTACACTGACACCAGAGAAAAGCTGAATCTAAAATGAACTGTATCAGAGACAACACTTTATTTTATAAATTCTGAAAGTACATAACCACTTACTTCTTATCTCCTCATTGGGGAAAAAACAGTTAACTATATCCCTTCCTAGTTTAAAGATATTTCCAGATTGCCTGCTAAATTGATTGTTATTGCATTCCACTTACCTTTGTTGCCGAGTCACCACTTTACTGACTATTCCAGACACCTGCAATGCAAAGAGACTTTAGTTCATATAGCTTAGTACATAATAGTCAAATTCAGTTTAGGAAGTCTTCTTTTCATATTAGGCAGCACTGTATATTAAAAAATGGCCTGAAATCAGTTTCTTTCCTTCTAGGAATTTCCATGTAATATGGACTAAATATAAATATTTATACAGAAAAGCACACCGGATTAATGACAGCTGAAAAGTGAAAGATATCTCTTCTTCTAGCCCCTTATTTTTTGAAAAAGCAGACAATGTTCTGTGTGCATTACATACTCTCCTTGAAACTCAGGAGGAGCTCAGAGACTCCAGAAATGCTCTGCAATGGTCTTACAGAGGAAGTCACAAGGACTTTTCTTCTCTGTGTTTCTCTATGATTTGATGTAGCTCAGGTGTGTCTATGGCAGTAGAATAGAGGGCAAGCTTTCAAATTGCACTTATTGTTATGTGGGACAGAACAGGACAGAGGACCAAATTCCACAAGTAGAAAGATTTTTCAGTGCCTTGTGCAAAACCGAGTGTATACAACAAAAGCGTCAGGCCATTGCCGTTCTGCTTCTTTGGTGTTTCGAAATGCATAGAGTATTATTTATATATAGTCATGTCTGTATAATTTTCTTTGAGCTCATCCTTTTGGTGTTGCTTGAGTGTGTGTCCAGGACTTCAGTTCAAGGTAGGGATGGGTGATCTGCCAAGTAGGCAGTGGAGAAAACTTGGAGATTCTTTTGGCTATTTTATTTCATTTTATTTTATTTTTCAAAAAAAATCTACAACAGCTTCAGGAATACCTAAATCATCTGTGAATTTAATGCAACTTCAGCCAATGGTTTTACCAAAAATAAACTGGTAAAAAAATAAAAAAAAAATTATCATTTTATGCTGTATGCTTTCTATGCAACCAGTGTTTCTACTTTCTGACTCAGAACTGTCAGCATTTATTTTGTAAGGTTTCTATGACTTCAGATTTTAATTTATTTTTTTTTAATAAAGATATGACAATGGAAACAATGCAGATTTTTCCCCCTGAGGATAATTTTCTTAAGTTAATGCAGCTTATGTTTTTTCAAGTTTTTTTTTCTGGTTCCGTCAACAAACTGAGAAATACATCTATTGTTCACACAGTTTTGGCTTCGTGTTCACTTGTCATCCTTGGAACTTGGTTGTTTCCTTTGTCTGTATTAATACAGTGACAAAGATTCAGCAGTGCAAAACTATTCACTGATAACAATTTGTGTGACCCCACATTTTGCAAATGAAGTTGGCAGTTTTATACATCTGTAATTGAGGGTAGTGTTTGTCCTGCAGACCTTTATTACCATAATGTGAGAGAAGGCAAGAACATAGTTTGTCTCAGAATGCAGCAGAAATAGAAATTTCAAAAATAAATCTTTTTGTTTGTAAACTCAGGCTGAAATCATGAGAACTTAAACCATTTTAGTCATTTTACACACTGTCTTTTCTACATATCTTAACTTCTTCCTTTTAGCCAAAAGCAAAGAAAGAAAAGGGAATGAGTAAACAGCCTGAATCTGTTTTGTAAGAGATCATGTCAGTTGTTATTAACTGTTATATTATGTTTCATTGGGCTGTTTGAAGGCAAACAGAAGGTCAAAATACTTGTTTTTCTTATTTGGCTTTCTTATCTTTGAAAGAAGTTTCAGTTAAAATTTCAGTTGACTTCAGAAATTTAAAATGCATTTTATTAGAATCACTCACCATTTCATGCAATAGTTTTAGAAAGCACAAAGCTTTTAAGAAGGACATATGGATGCAATAACTTTAGAGTGAAAAAAAAGTGCCTATATGGTGGTATAAAAAAGTCATGTCTGTAAAACTAACATGAAGAACGCAAGCTCATTCTAACTTCACACAGTAAGCATGAAGATGGTTATGAATTGAATCAATAAGGCAGATATCTCATCCATAGGTATTATTTTCCATTAGTGGACCTAAAAATTTATTTTTTTTTAATAGATGGAGCACAAGTTATCTAATGTAAAGGGTAGGTAATGTTAAAGCTAGTTAAAGAACCTGACTTGCCTGACAACCATATCAAGGCTCTTATTTTTGACTGTACTGACAAATGCAGCTCATGCCCTTACACAGGGCTTACATATTTTTTTCCCATGCTGTAAACCAATCTGAGATTTACATATGTTACCACACATAATAATCTTGAAAGCTGTTTTCAGCAGTTTCAGGAGTTCAGTCTATTGAACCCTGCACTAGTAAGTTCCTCACACAGATGGACTTTTTGCACCATAGAATTGTTGTACTAAACAATGCTATTGCATTAAGTAAATGCTTGTCTTT
>VXBO01014236.1:17069-38969 GCA_013400135.1 Rhinoptilus africanus
TTTCCTCCAGCTGTAATAGCACCAATACGGAAGCTCGGTAGTACCCAGATTTGAAGACACCTGCCCTTCCTCACTGTCAAATGAGAAGATGCATGAAAGCACCTTGATGTTGTAGAGTATTCAATAAAAGACAAGCTTTCACAGTATCGCATGATAGACAAAAGACCCTGCTGAAAGTGAGGGCTCTGAAATTCCATGTTCCAAAATAACTTGGATTTGCTAATATACATGTATGTAAGACCCCCTTCGTCCCACCTTGCTTTGAGACATCAGTGCTTTGCTTTTACCCACGTGTGGGAAGATTCTTTTTTGAAAAGGATGTTTGATGAAGAGAAGTGGCTGACTGGGTGAATCTATTTTTAATTTTTTAAGAACTCAGAACTTGTTTGTGGACACTTTTCTCAATTTCAATAAAAACAAAGATAAATCCTAGCAATGTTTTTGACAGGGTTTCTGTCAAATAAAGTATGAAATATTACATCAGGAAAGCCATGCTCACTTGAAAGATCCTACACAGAGATCTCTGAGTCATCACCTTCCAAGTGCCCCTAACAGTTCAACTGCTTTCAGAAAATCAGCAATTGCTTGTAGTTCCCGCCCTGTAATATTTCACGTTACTATTGTCATAGATTAATAAAGTGAGGCAGTCCATTACTAAATAATGCATGAGTCATACTTAGTATACAGCAGATCAGGTACTGAGATTTAAGTTAATTCTAAATCTAAATCTGTGCCACATTTACATATATTGTAGAATTCCCTCTAGGATTCCAAATTTCTTTCTAGAATTTAAAAAATGGACCTTTAAGATGCCATTAATTAATCTCCAAGGCCTGGGAACAGAAGAAAAGAAAAATTCTTTTTTTTTTGTGCCAATCTACATTTATTGAGTACTACCAGTCATAACTATGTGCTAGATAATTTCACCTACCACAAATAGCTGTTGGAAGGCAGAGAGGGATATATGAGTCAATAAATTGCTTATAATTATGTCAGTTTCTCTTGGAATTATCCATCTGTACAATTATTGTATGGATAGTTCAAATAGTTGGAAGCTGAATAGCTATTACAGTGAGTTAATCTGACAGTGAAGAGACGCAATACACTAGTAATGAAAAAATAGAGAGTAGAGAGTCTAGAAAGCACCACTTGAGTTGTAAGATGTTTCTGATATGGCAGAAATGAGACTAATCAAAGCAGCTAAACAAACTGTTGGTTAGGTAAGGAGGAAAAGGTATAAAACCCAATAACTGGTAGTGACGACTGTCTCTCTGACAAGATGGGGTCTGTTCAACAAAGTGTGGTTTTGATTGGGAGGAATCTGTAGTTTTTATTCTGCAGGAAATTTTAAAATATTCAGACCTGTTTTCTTCCAGCCTGGGCAAAAAGACATATTTTTTTTTTTTTTAACTGAAGACAATCTCCAAAAATGATGATTTGGAAACATGGAAGCCATCTGCAGGATAAAAAATAAAAGTTTCACTACAGTATTGTGAAAAAGTGTCTAAAAAGTCTGATTTATTGCAGCAGAAATATTATGAAAATTATTCATCAAAACCATATTAAGTATTGGTAGATGCATTTTATTAGGTATTCTATAATTCAGCAATTAACATTTGATTCTCTTATACCAATCAAAGCAATATAAATAATGACACTGAAATCTGTCATTTATACTGTTTTCACTTAACCCAATTAAGCCTGTTCCATGGTTTTGTGCTTCTTGAATTAGAGACGATTCGTGGCAAGCTAGTTTTGTGTAGCAGAGGAAGTTTATGCATGTTTAAGGTACTTTGCACAGGATGCAAAACTTGTTCATCATGCAAGATAGATCAGATTGTTTAAGAGGAAGCTTGTTTTGCATATGGCTTGTTTTGTTTGCTGAGGCAGACGAGATTGGTATGGAGGACTGATTGAGAAAAGGGAACGGCTCCATGGCTAAAGGGAGTGAGTATCATCCTGCAAAATTATTCTCATCTTTGATAAAGAATTCACGCATGAATTTAAGTGACCTCTCATGAGTAGTCATTAACTGTGTATTCATTATATTCTGGGCTTGACCTGACATGGAGTCTGGTCTGGAGAAGTGTTTGGCTTTCATAGATCTGACACAAAAGCACTTTAAACCTTTAAAATGCTCTATGGTACATGCTGGAAAATCAGATTCTATGCCCTCAACTTGGACTCTAAAAATCCGTGAGTGTACTTGACCTCTTTGTCTCTCTCTAGTACCCATAAAATAGGGAATTACACCATCTCTTCATATCACTAGAGTGTTATGAAGATTAAATAATTTTGTGAAGCACTCTAATATTACTATTTGGGCATCATAGAGAAGGCCATGAGAAAATTAATCATCCTGTCTTCAGAATAAGTGCGCACTATATAAATCCTAAGGTTACACATTTGACAATGAGAATAAAATTTACTGAACAGCTAGTTTTCTAATTTCACTGTTCTTGTTCTCTCCAGTCATTCTGCTTTTTTTTTTTCTTTCTCACAACCCCCAGAGGTTTATCTCTTACACTTTCCAGAGATTTCTGTTGATAACTACCTTCGTCTAGCTCTCCAAAATCCAACCCTTTATTCCCTCCATGGTACACTGTCGTAAGCCATTATATGATTCTGTGATTCTCCTTTTCCCTTACTGCCTGATTAAAGCATCCTCCCAAAAGTAAGCAACAACAAAACTTCAGAATAATATTCATTGATGTCTTATTCCATCGTTTACATTTCATTTCTTTTCTATGGGCTACCGTTTCTTTAATTGGCTCCAGAGGAGGAGAAACAGTATTTTTTCATGTGTGTGTAACCTGGTGAAATGACTTCTGATCTTGATTGCAGCCTTTTGGTGATGCTATAAAATAAGCATAAAATATTATTACTAACATGACTTACTCATATTTTAGTACTGGAATGTTATACCACATGCAGCTTAGTTTAACTGTGGCCTCATTGATTTCCTGGCATATTAGAATTAAGATGAAGAGTGAGAACTGAGAATATTGTTGTGTATTTTCTTATTTTCTAGTAAGTTTAATAAATTCAGTTTTTAGCAGATGTCTATAAGACCAATTTGTAAATTTTCTTTTTAATTTACATAATTTGTTTACAAATATATAACACACTAAATATTTCAGGTGCCATCTGCCTGTATTGTTCCTCTTTATAGATTCTCTACAAGTACTTTCCTTGCCATTTTTATTGAGAAACAGTCTTGTAGCCCAAAATGCATCCTGAAATATCAATTTGACACACTAGCTTTGGTTAATGACTTCTCTTAGATAGAAAATATTAGCTACTCCATACTAAAATGGATTTTTGGGCTTGTCAGGTCAGAAATACAGATTATATAGCTCTCTGAATTTAACAGAGTTAACAAAGTACATGAATTGAGAATCAGGTTCACAAAAAAGGTTTAGAATAGCTTTGATGAGTGTTTTTTATATTTCCCAAGGAAATAATTATTCTATAACACAACTACAACTATCTCTCTATCATCAGCACAAATTTGAACATTTTAGAAAACTCTAGAAATAAAATTACCAGGAAGATGAAACAGGTAGGAAAGACCATGAAAATTGGGATTAATGATTTCAACATGCTTAACCTGTGGCAATTCAGTTTGCCATGATATTAAAAGTGAAACAACTTCTCTAATGGAAATACACTTTATTAGATTAGCTGATTTGTAAAATTTTTTAGTACATAAACTGACACAAAATATTAAAAGCAAAAATTTTTTACTTCTGTTGCAACTAACTATAAGGAAACCTTATGGGTATTGATTGGGGAATTGGATTTTACTGTGATAGGAATNATTAAAAGCAAAAATTTTTTTACTTCGGTTGCAACTAACTATAAGGAAATCTTATGGGTATTGATTGGGGAATTGGATTTTACTGTGATAGGAATCTTTAAAAGACTGACAAATCAAACCAGTTTCAAATTTCAAGACAACTCTTTACTGGATGGATACTTGTTAACAGTGCACTTTGTGTTGTCAATGGCTATTTCTTAATCACTAGCAATCATTATCACTACTAAGGAAAAACAACGAGTCCTTAACGAGCTTAACCTAAACCAACTACAAGTATGCAGTACCCAGGAACTGATGCAGTTTTAGTTGACACTGAGGGCTATGCTCCATCACCAAATTCAGTCAGTCGAGGCTATTCCAGAGGGAAAACGTGGAAGGTGCAGGTCGGGCATTCTTTTTTCCCTATTTTTCTTCTCTCACTGCTGGTATTTCATGATCCTCTGTCCTCTTCTCCAAAAGAGAGATGTTCTTGTCTGCTCTTGACACCTTATTCTGGGGCTCAGGACTCAGGCTGGCTTAACTTATTCTGCAGAATTCTGATTTTAATGGACACTCTTCCTGCCTGTTTTACATTCTTAGCTCTTCTCTGGCAGATTTTATTGCTTGCACGTGTTTTTCTCCTCCCTACTTGTGCAACTGCACTAGAGACCTCTCTTTGCCCCTTGAGGGCTATGACTATTGTTTTAATATTTAAGCTTAGCTGTCTTACAAAATGGTATTAGTCATGTTACACTGTTACAAAATACTTGCTTTTCTTTGGGTTTAAAGCAAGCAAATATTAATAATGTCTTCCTTAGTGTGCATAGACCTTTTAGGGTACAATCAACCTCTACTTTGTCCACACCTGAGAAGCGGTGAATCTTTCATTAAAAGAACTAGTCATTTTTCATGCTTTGTTCACTAACTTTATTCTTTCTTGTAGTATATTCAGACAAACACCATTACATGAGCACCCTAAAATATTTCTTGGCCTTACTTATAGCTGGATTCTCACCCATTTCGCTTCTGACCCTGACACTGAAAACATGCACCTCAGGGCTGCCAGGAAATTCCTGAGACAGGGCTTGTTCCCTTGCTATGGGAAAGAACTATGTTATAAATCTGCAGTACTTGATCTTAAACATAATTAGATTTCTGGGAAGGTCCTGCAGGAAGGTTGTTCCAAAACTTCAGTCCTATGAAAGCCTCTAATATTCACAGTTAATATTCACACCGTAGATCTAGATATGTATGTTCTTGTGGAGAAAAAAACTTTGCACAGCTTTTCTACCTTTGCATCGTTTACCTTCATTTCCTGCTCTTCTAATGCCCTGTAGTAAAAGTTTCCTCTTTCCTGACCATGCCCATATTATATATTGAGCAGGAAATATATCTTGCAGTGGTTCTCAGGAGAGCCACACAGTTGTCCTGTTGTACAGGACCTGAAGTCAACAGCTGTGCTGGTAAGGCACTGGATATAGCAGAGCAACAGCAGACCTGTTGTTTCTGAGTAATTTCTGAACAGTGGCACTAGAAGTTTCCAGTCCTTCTAGAAACGTCTCACCTAGTATAACCTGGAGGTAGAGCTGTGACAGGAAATTGCCATTAGAATGTTTTTTTTCTGGAGGAAAATGCCTTTTTTCTCAAAAACAAATTTTTCCACCGAAAAATTTTATTTTTTACTGTGATGGTTACAAAAAATCTGCAACTGTTCATTACTCAATCTGTCTTGCACAGTAATCAGGAGGCACTCTGATTGTCTAAGGATGCCAAGAGATTGTTCTGTCAATCCCCTTTTTGCGTTTGTTCAGATACAATTTTCTTTTCCAGTAGATGACTACTGAAATCTCCCTTAATCCTGGCATGTCTAGAAGGACTCCTTAACAGTAAGTGACATTCTCCTGACTATACACTTTCATTGAAGTCAAACCCACATGCCTTTTAAGCCAAGAGGGCTGTAATGTAATTGCTACTTTTCCCCCTTCCTACACAACCCCAGTGCAGTGAAAATGTTAAAAATCAAATCACTATCTGTGACTTCAATGGTGGTTTTGTGAGTTTAGTTAAAATGTGAATTTGTGTCCAAAAATAAGATTGCAGCTTCATAATATGACAGATGATTGAGCCTGCCATTTGAGTCAGAAATTTTTATGTAAAAAGAATCTTTTGGGATGATTCTTCCTGCTTCTACATGCACTAAAAATACTTTTAGGGAAGAACCTGTCATTATATTTTAGTTCTTCCATTGTGATGCCTGCCAGAACCTATGCAGGATTTATAGTAATCAAAACTGTAAAGAAAAAAAAAGTAGGAAGTATTAAAACCAGAATAAAAACCTTAGTTTAGATACAGTGATTTTTAAGCAAATAGATTTTTTTGTTAAATGATTTAACTAGTTATAGCAGCAGACTTGAGGTCTGGTGGGTTTTTTTATATATTTAATTTAAATTGCTGTAAGAGGCCCTCAGTGCTACCCAACAGAAGTCTAAAAACTTAAGAAAGTCTGAAGCTAAATCTTATTTAATTTATGACTGAAATGGAGTTCCATTCCAATAGTAAGAATTGTTTTATTTATTTGAATTTCAATCTTAAAAGCATTTTTTTTAAATTAGCTTAAGTACAAACAAAATTGTCAAAACAATACAACAAAAAATGAAGTATTACCTTTGAAAAATGTCAAATGAGCACTTCAATAACTGTAAAAAAATCATGATTTCTTTGTGCAAAATATATTTGTCAGAAATGACCTTTTCTTAGTTACAGCCTCAGTTTCAACAAATCATACTTGCCCAATAAGAGAGTTTATATACTGCTGGAAATTCCTTGTCCTTCTTTATGCTACGGTGATATTTGAAAGATAAGTACCTCTCCCTGCTTCCATGATCCTGGGTAACTCGCAGTAATGAACAGCCCTTGGAGAAAGACGTTTTATGTCTTCCTTCAATGTCTTGCTTCCACCGTATCATAGCCTTGAATAGTCTGTGCAAATTGATGAACTTTATCATTCGTGACCCAATTCTTCTCTGATAAAATGGGAACAATGGTGGTTCCTTGATTCCATATTTTCCTGTCTACCCAGACAGGTGGTTACTTGGGGCCACACCTGCTACTTTGTGTTTCTGCTTCCTCATATGGTAGTAGCCTGGCTACTACTAAACAACATTAATTATGACTATTGTTTCAGGGAAACAAAAACCCCAAACAAATAATGTTATAAAATTTAGGTAATTGAAAGGCAGTTACAGAAATGACAGATAAACCTTTATCAAAGCAAATAGTACCAGGAGTTCAATGCAGCTGTCATTCCACTTTTTTATTTAAAAAAAAATAATGCTATATATAGGGAAATTTTCTTCCTTCATGGAGATATCACTGCTTTTCTTGGCTGTAAACAGTCTGTCACAGCAAACTGCACATTCATCTAACATTCTAGACAATAACTTTGTCTATGGTGAAATCCATCATTTTGCTCAGCAGCCTTGAGTCAAACGATTGCTTCAGTTGATCCAAAATCTTTTATTCTCTGGACAACATAACCTGAAAGTAGGAACACAAAAGATGCTCTTCTCCATTTTAAGATATTTCTTTTTTTTAATCTTGTATATTAGTCAAGGATGTTATACCTACACTTAGATACCATTAATTTCCAGTGCCCTGAAAAGCAGAGTAATAAGTAAAGAGCACAACCAGTGCCAATGACTCATTCTTTTTCTTTCATGATCTCTGAGCTGCAGTATGAAACACAGATTAATAAACACAGCAGCTTTCCAGTAAAAGGTATTTTTTAGCTTTTTGCAATGTGCAGCATGGCAAGCTGAACATCAATATTTCTTCAAAATCACTTAAGTGCTTGTCATCAAACCAAGGATTAATTGCTTCACAGTAAACTTGCACACAACGTATAGGTTCCAATTCTTTGAAAAACATAATGATCCTACAGCTTTGAAAGGTGCCAAGCCTGACATCTCAGGAGACTGAAAAACTGTACTTAGCCATAAAACATAGAGATCACAGAGAGAGCCAGCTCGAGCGTGACTCATATCCTTCCATCAAGTCACCTCTCCTCCAAAAGGCAAGTACCACTTCTAAAGTCAAGGAGTGCTTTTGCCTGCCTTAGAAACACACTCTTTATCCCTGGCTGCAGGAAGCTCTGGGAACTAATACCTGTGGTGGTGACACTGTTCTGGAAAAAAATGTCAGTGTCTGACAAATAGGCATTGCTAAGTTTTCCTAGGAATGTGTGTTTCTTTCTTTGTTTAATTACTTTGATAAAACTGTTTGATAGACAGGCAATGATGATAACTTCTCCTACTTCAACAACTACCAATGCCCACACCTGTCCAGTCAAATTTGATGATAATCCCCAGAATCAGTATATTGATTTTCTTTTTCTTTTTCTTCTCTTTGAATTCACTGAAATGACAACTAAACATGGGAATATGTGTATCCTGCAAAGGGTTTTCAGGAACTCTCCACCACTCCCTACTAATTTCATGAAATCCAGGGTTTCATTTAAAAATTTTTGGATTAACAAACGTAGGCTGATGAGAAACTGATCTTTTTTTGTGCAGCCTCATTGTGTCTTTACCACCTGCATGTAAATAAAGTAGAATATCTTTTGTAAATTAGTAAAAAATACTTGACAAGGATTCCACCTCAGGACTGGAACATGACAAGCAATACTTCAGATTCCCCAGTCATGTCTTGTCCTGTAAGAGCAATAACAGTAATGACTTTTTTAAGCTTGTCTAGATTTACCAGTATGATACTTGAAATATGTATACAATCTGCACAAGATCTTTCAGGTAAAAAAATCCCCCTCCAACTCATTATAGTAAGTATTTCTAACCTTTAAACATCAGAGTTTCTCTAGGCAGTTTATTCTTCCCGGTCCTGCAGGAACTGCTCACGCTAAACCTCCAACTGCCTTGTCACCGCATCAGACCACTGAGCCCTGCATGTGGCTGATGAAGTATTTCAATCGGCTTTAGGATTAACCTGTTCTTCTTATGGCTCAACACCTACTGTATGTCGACTGGAAAAAGCGATTAACTAATTTTCAATTTGTTTGTGGACAGACTCTCATTTATAAAACAAACAGGCAAATCACTTCAAACAGGGAGAACACTCAAAGCTAAGTGGTATATTTCTTCAGCCAATACCCAATGACCTTTCAAGATGAAAGGATAATAGTCAACACAGAAAAAGAAGAAAAAAAGCCCTGTGTGCTGTTCGCAAGGTTTAGAGGTCACTTGGCTACAGAGAGAGAAGGATACAATGGAGGCTGCAGAAAACACTGCAGAGGCAAACATGGCAGTTCGTTTAGATTTTTTTCTTCTGAGCCTCACCATTCACCACTGGCCTTCTTCATTTAACAAGAGCCTCTGTTTCCCTCAGTAAGGATATGTTCTGTTTATTGTGTGGCTGAGGCTCCATTTATGTATCAGCTGCCTATCTGCACTCCTCTTTAGAGAGCAAATAATTGGTCAATCCCAAAAGCAAAATGGCATGCTTATCCCATTCAACTGTTTGGTGATCATATGACAGGGCTGAGAAAATATGACAGGGGTCTCACAAGACAAAGTAAGATATTATTCCCAGTGAAATCCTTATGGCTACATGCACCTCTGTCTGTAACTACAATCAGGGTCTTTGTTCTGCTGTGAATCCTGGGAGTCAGCTTGCTTCTCCCATTGAGAAAACTCAAAGCAATTTCCCACACTTGTAGCAAGGCATCCCTCGCCCATAAAAATTGTTCTGTCCTCTAAGCACACAACAATGTTTAGACAGAAACAGAAAATGAAAAACAAATTCCCTTTTCATTTTACTGACCTTCAGAAGCTATACTCTTAAAAATGGACACAGAAAAATGCATTTACACCAACAGAGCCTGAGTCTTGACAACACAGAATATGCTTTCAGGAAAAACTTTTTCCCATGTCCAGTTTTGTATAAAACTTTCTATACCGCTTCTCTTGAAAGAAACCATTTTTTGTCAGCAGAAGAGCTGGAGATACTGGTTACCTCCTACACATTTTACTTCCTCACACTTTCAGTCTTGCCCGTACACACATCCACCCTCATGCAGCCACTAAATGAACTACTCTTCTCCCACTCGCAGGCTGAGAGACAACCCTGATAACTGTTGAGATGCATTAACCTTTTTTAATGGAAGTCACTATAGACATAAATGCTAAACTGACCACTGTTTTAAAAGGTAGAGGTCAGTATTCCAAAGTCACTTTGAACACTAACATCAGAAATTATCTTTTACCTCTAAGCTATTCTGTCTGCATGAAAAAAAGAAAAAAAAAGAAGTTGAAAGAAGCAAAAAGGTGAGGAAGCATTGTTCAGTTTTAACATTAGTTTCCATACGGGACCAACATATTTCTTTCTATATTTTACTGCTGAGCGGAAATATTACTTTTTATTGTAACTACTTTTTTACCTTTTACTGCACTACTTCCAAAAAAACCCAGAGATTAATTAAATTTCTACTCTTTGAAAGTTATCTTTCTAGATTTGGGCAGTTTTGCTATAACGCTAAAGATTTTAGGTAAAGAAGCAATATTGGGAAGATATGAAGGCAAGGCTGCCTATTTAACAAGAGATTAGAAAACCTCTGTTTGTTTAGCCTAGTGAAACAAAGGTTGAGAAGGAATAGGAGCTAGTCTATAAATATATCAGCAGGGTAAACATCAGGAGAGAAAAGAACCATTTAAGTGAAACGCCAGTGTTGTCACAGGAACAAATAGATGTGAACAGCTGGAAATAAATTTAGCGGGAAATTAGAAGAAATGTCCTAACTCATAGAGCAGTCAGGTTCTGGAACAGAGCCTTCCAATAGGAAAAGATAGGACAAAAAACCCCAGATATTAGTTCTGAAGGTAGAGGTTATTAATGAGTAAGTTTTCTGAAAGGTAAGAAAATATATTAAAGAATTTCAAAGACTTTGTCCAGCCTTGTGTTCTTGGGATTTTTTGATGGTTTTATTTATTTTGATTTGCCATAGCTGAAAAACCTGAATGGAATTTCAAAAGGAGGTTAAAGGAACTAGGTGTGGAAAAGAAGTTAATTAGGTCTCTAATTTCTGCCCGGTCTCCTTTGAAAATCCCAGTGTTGAACTGGATGTCTTTAGATATGAGTGAGGATTACATTACCTTGCTCTTGAAAAATTCAGTACTCCTGACTGAAGCTCTCAAATGATTCAGGAAGATACCAGCATAGTGACTAAATTTGAGTAAAGTGTGGTTGAACATCTCTCCCTCCCCATGATCAGCTCTCAGATGCCCACAGCTATAAATGACTACCTGTTATAACCCACAGCCAGGGGCTCAACTATCTACAGCCCGAGACTCAGCTCTGTGAAACACAACCATATGATCTTGGCTTGGTTTTACTGTAAAATTTGTTGCTGAGCTGTGGGAGAGTTTCTACTCTGAAGATGTGCACAATAAGAAAAGAAAAGGAAGAAAACAAAGACAGAGGACGAATTTTTGAGACAAGTTACCATCTCAGGAAATAAAGAGATAAAAAGGAATGTGAAACTATAAAATACTCAGGAAAAAAGTATATAACTGAAAGGTTATATACCCAGCAAGAACTTTGTTTGAAGACTGACGCTGCTTCCCCTGCCTGAAGGGTATCTGGACAGCAGACACTCATCAAGCACCTGCATGCTAATGACTTGTCTAGTAACACAGTTGTCTCAGGTATTAGCCAACACACCTACCAAATACGCATATTAACTGACAAATAATCATTGTACACTGTAAGCTCTGCATGTGTTGATAAAATCCCAAACTCAAAGGTAATTCATCAGAGGAAGGGTTATGTTATATGAACAGGATTTCACAATACCAGTTTAGGATTCAGAGAGCCAAGACAGTTTGATCTTTTTAGACACATTAACTTTTTAAAATACTGTCCTTCTCACCAGTCTGCCACAAATTCTTACCACCACAAAGGAGATTAAAACTTTTTGTCCACAGTCACCTTCACTGTGGGATGGACATATTCTGTGGACTGTGACAGAGGAGAGGAATTGTAGGATTTCTGCTTCCACCACAAGCCATGTCATGGCCTTCCACCGTATCCATACATGCCAAAACTCTTTCAAGTTGGCTTCTTACTCCTTAATATCTTTTACATTGATGAGACAGATGAGCACATTTATATCTAACTGATGTTAGACCTGCATTGCAAACAACTTTCAAACATTGCCTTTTTCATAGTGATGTTGCAAAGAAACGTCTGTAATAACATACAACATACAATTTGCCTCGAGACTGTAACTTACACAGTTGCTACGAGGAGTATCCAATAAATATGATTTGAATAGAAATGCTAATGAAGTAGACCTGGATTCTTGTTATGTCATTTAACACTACTGCATATACAGCAGTTTACCCTATTCATGATTCTCTTTATTGTCACTGAGGTCTATATCTATTTTTACTGCAAATCAGATAAATGCTGTCACATTTCAGGAAACAGTGAACAAATGTAGTGGTGTAAGGTTATATTCAGCTGGACACCATCTACCTGAATGATTAGTAGAAGGTGTATGCAAAAAACCACTGAAACTCAGCAGTTCTGTCAAACAGCAAAAAATCAATAAGAACACCCCTGTCTTGGTCTGTTGTACTTTTGCGAGAAACTCAAAGACAAATCAAGGATATATTTTCAAACCTGCCAGGAAGTCACTGCAAGATGAAAGCCTTTTATTTTTTTCTCACTGAATTATAGCTTCTATTAGTACAATGGCGTCTGCAGTAAGGACAGAATCTAATATGCAACACTCTTCCTATGCCTTTCATCATCCCTGAGGTTTTCAATGTATTCTTGTTCAACCTTTAGTTAAAGATCATTGCTACTATGCAATCAATTTTTGCTGGGCTCCTGAGTAAATGCTTAAGACAGATCTGACTGCAGTTACGACAAAAAGAGGGGCATTTTGGCACAAGGTATTTATATGTGTGTGACGTGTTCAGTTAGCCGTGTTCAGTTAGCTTAGCCCATTGGGATATCCTGATGAGGGAACACTAATTTCTACAGGCAACTGACCACATGCAAGACTAGCTTGTTCACAGTTCATAGAATCATAGAATCATAGAATCAGTGAGGTTGGAAGGGAGGGACCTTTAAGATCATCAAGTCNGTCCAGTCATGTGCGACACCTTCGCTGGGATAGTAGTGAGGAAGTATCTTTTGTCTTAAGTCTCTGAAACAAAACTCTGGCACTTCAGAAGACATAGAGCAGTGTCTAAATTACTCAGCCACTATGCCCAATCTATTTTCAGCAAACAAACAAATCAAGAGACTGTGTTTCAAGCAAAGGAGCAAAAACCATCCTGGGAAGTACCAAAGATAGCTAGCTCCTAATCCTGAGAGTAAATGTCAACTGCATCAGTACTGGCTTTATCCAAGAATGAAGAAAACACTATTTGTGGGATATTTTTTTCCCGAAATAAAAGCTCCCAGTCCAATAAGTTGTGAGATTTGTAAGATCAAATGAATGTTCTCTGAGAACTCTTGAAAATGTTCACAATGCAAGAAGCTTCCTGAGTGCCATATGAACTCATTCTGAGGCCAATGTATTTACCAGAAGACATAATGGATTTGTTCTTTAATCTTCTCTTTGAAATATTACAGTCATAGAATTAGTGGAAACAGTATAATGTCCCTTTGCTGACTAGCAGTATATGAATAAGCAAAGCTTACAATCTGAATTCCTGTTCAGCAGTTTTTAATGTTATTCAGAAGTAAATAAGGGTCAAATCCGAAATGATTCACTAATTCACAGTCATAGTGAATGCCTGAATAGTCCAATGAACTCTAATGAATGCAGGTTCCACTGACATCTCTTACTAAAATAATGTGCTCAACATAAAATAAATGACATTGAGAATAATAAGTCAATATAAATACCATAAGACTTTGCATCCAAATTTGAAACACAGATTTCTACTTCTGAACACATTCAGGCATACAGTGTAGCTCCTGGAAACTGAGGAGAACAAAAGCTCTTTGAAGAACTCTCTATGAATGTGCCTCCCCCAGAAACAAAGAATAGGTGAGGATAAAAGAAGCTTCTACAGGGTCATGATTTGATTCAAGAAGTTGAAATTAGATGTCAAATGGGCTTACTGTACTTGCAACAGACTATAAACAGAGTGATTTCTTGAAGCTTTTTTGACAAAGGTGGCCGCAGAATAAAAAACTATCGAGATGTATATGGTAAGACCAGTGGCTTCTGTGCATGAAGTTCTCAATCTCCTTGGCAGTTTGTTGACATTTCAGCGTAAGATGGAGTTCATATCACTTCATAGAGTTTATCTAGTAAGATTAGATAGCTTTTCTAAGCTGATATAATCAGTGAAGAGAATATAATCTTAATTGCAAGTGAAGAGAGATGGAAATCTCCAAGGGGTGATATATCCTATGCTAAAATAATAATTCTTAGGTGGAATAAATTACTGTCTGGAGATCCACTTTTCTCCATCATTCCCAGTCCCAGCTAAAGTAATGTTTCTAGGAGATCTCTTCTATGTCTCATATGTTTAATTATGTTCATAAGGTCTCTAAATGAAGACAGCTGATCATTACACTGCAGTGAGGCCATAACTATATGTCATTGTAGATCTTATAAACCCTGTTTTGCTTTCATTTCTAGGAGAATGCCTAAGATGACTCAGATGAGGTGAAAATACTGTGTCACTAGTAAATAGTTCTCTAGTCTTGCAAAACCATAAAAGGTCAGGATTTTTCTGTAGCTAAAGGCAATGAACTAAGAATACTTATTTTGAACATAGCTTTCCTCCCAGACTCCTGTATGATTGAGCACTTTGAGTCAGTACTGTTTGCTGGAGATTGTTTATTGATGTAATGCAGAGGGCTGCTCTGTTTGATGTTAAAAGGTTATCATGAAAGAAACCTCAAGAAATACCAATTCTTCACCACTATTGAAAGAAAAGAAAAAAAAAAAAAAAAAGAAGAATATTACATCTCAATCCATACCCTAAGGAGAACACCTGCTACATTCACACAACAGTCTGGTCTTCAGAGAATGATCATTTACAAATAGATTGTTAATTTGGTACTTCTTGTTACACCTCAAAACACTCAAGCTTTATAAAATGGTGCATACATCCAAACACCATTGTCTAATTTTCTTTTTTAACCAACAAAATTCTTACTTTTAAGAGAGGTTCTTGTATTCAGAAATTGAAATTTCTAATCTACAATAAAACTACTGAAATGACAGTAAAAATATTACTACAAAGTTCTGGCATTGTGGTATAATAAAGGGAGAAGGATTTGCCATTTAGTATATCCACTGTATTGCCTCGCATTGAGTAACAATTGAGCTGATATACTCTTTTAGAGAGATTGTTAGTTCTGAACTGAACCCATTGAAAATGTTATCAGCAACACGATTTTGTGAAACAACTTGGATTGCATGTTAATATTCTCTCAGGTGGTCTGTATTCAAGAAAATCATCATCTATTCACAAAAAGTTCACAATGATTTCCCCCTTTGCTCATCCCTTTTGTAGTTTATCAAAACTGATTTTACTATGACATACAGGGTTGTCACATCTTTGTCAACAAACCTGTCATTTCTTTTACACTCCTAGAGAGTTTAATGCAATGGCTGAACAGATGTTTACAATTTAGGGCATACTTTTTTCGACTTTTGTTTGAGTCTTTGGGCTTTATCTAATAAAATCTCATCTGTAAACATTTCTGACATTAACTGAATTCAGTGAGACTCTTTTTCTTACCAGAGTAGAATATGGGATAATTGTTGATGAAACACCAGTGACCTCACAAATGGGAAGGTTTTGAGGTTTTGTATTGAAAACAGAAGTCTTTCTGAAGGTATGTTGTAGTCCTAGGAGTAAGACTCATTTATTTTTCTTGTTATTACACTTCCAACTGCCAGCTCATTTCTCAAATAAGAAGACTTAATAGATGTCAGTGCTGGGGATTTAAAATTCATTGTAAGATTTATGAATCTCACTTACAGGGTGAAGGATGGTCACAAAGGCCAAAATGACAGACATCCCTCACTCCCATTCAGGGAAGAAGGAAAATTTCTTAACCCTAATACCGCAGAAAAGTTAGAGATTTTAATACAATATATATATCTCATGTTGTTTAAAGTTTGCCGATGTTGTTGAAATTACTATTTATGTTTGAGGATTTTTTTAGTCTGAGTAACAGTGTAAATACGTGGATTTCTTTCATTGCTTCAGTTATGGACTCTGTGTACTCCAGCCAATGTTTTTTTTTTCACTGCACTATTTCCAATTTAGTTCTTGTGAATATGAAAATAAAATACGAAGTAGTGTAGTTCTTTTTTTTTTTTTTGTGCATAGAATGAGCATTCGATTTGCTGAGGGAAGAAAGTCTCCTATAATTTATTTCAACATGATTAAATGAGTAGAGCAATTCATTTAAACAGCACTCAAGGAGATGTGAATGTGTTCACTCCCTTAAGAAAAGGAGAATTTTCTTCATATGACTGGCTCTCCAAATGAATGAGACTGCTACTGAAGTGTGTGTCATTGCGAAGTAGGATGCAAACAATGAAAAAGGAAAAAGATGGAGCCATCAGCTCTGACCTCATTGAAACAAAGCTGCTAAATGAAAAATGCACTCTATGCCTCTGGTCACAGAATTCTGTTTTAATGAAGACAAGCATTCTGTGCAGGCTGCAGATTTTTTTCTTTCAAATTGAAATCTGTGCATAGCATGCAAATGCAATTTCTATGTTGGTTTTCTTTCCCAAAATTACTTTGATTTTATGGTATTTGAGGAAGGACTGGAGGGAGTTCCTTATGGGGGCAGCAGGGCAGGGACCTGTCACCCGGGACCTGTCCCACCACCTTTGGACACCGGTTCCCAGCCAGGAAGTAGGGCAGGCTGGAGGTCAGCTAAGGAACCCTTGTATCTTACATATCATAGTTGCAGAACTGTCTTCATTTGAAGAGCACTTGGACTTGAAAGAATGCCTTACACAAGAATTTGAACATAGATTCTCTTCTTGTAAAGTTAGTTGCTAACTAAGGGCATTATACAGTAAATAATAGCTGTTGCCTATTATCAAGTAGATAATAGCATATTTAAAATAGAGTATATAAATTAAGAACAGCAATTTTTATCTACTATAGGCAAAGGAAAGACAAAAGTGAAAAACATAGAACACTTTGTTCTTATAAGGCTCAGTATATACAAAAATTGATTTGATTGATATCTGACTAAATGGTGACTCTGCATAGAATGTATGGGTAAGAAACTGCCAGTAACTTACTTTTAATAACTTACTTTAATTCCAGGTGTAGCCAGTAATTCATCTTAATTCAAGACTGTTGATTCATCTCCAGGGCCCAAAGATACCATTGTTGAAAGTTGAACAGTATATAGCTTTACCATTCTATGAACGCTCTCAGAATAAGAAAAAAGTCTCACACATACTCAATAAATCCCAAAGTCTTGCCCTCATCAGCAAAAAAATTTTTCCACTGCCCAAAACCACAATGATCTGTGAGAGTTAGATTCAGTGTGGATCCTGCTATAGTAATTACTTCATTACACATACAAAAAGTTCCAATGGAAAATATTCAGAATGGTTTACCTCTCTACAGCCAGACCAGGAACAAGTGATCAGTACTACAATTTAGATTTCCGGGCAGAACAATAGACGTGAATTTTACCGTTCTATATCCTATACAAGCACACAGACCCCTAGGCTTTTAATGATTCTATGCTGAGTGAGTCCTCCAGTTTACTGAGAAATTTAACTCATACTGAAGTTAGTGTATGTCTTAAAAGATTTCAGCTTAAGAAGAATTTTGTACAAAAAAAAAAATAAAAAAAATTTGGAGATTCTCCAGCTTTAGCTGTCATATAATTTTCTATATGAAGATTTGTAAGTGTACATGCATCAAAGATGTCAGAAAATGTTTAAAATATGAAAACTTACAGATTTCTAACTCTGACTTCCCACAAACAGGAAATATCCACAGTTTTCTTCCAAAATGTTTCAAATTAGTGTTCAAAATTCAACCAGCTGAAGAAGGATAGTTTGCTTAAGCTTATCCAAACAATTTATTGAACGAGAAATCTGGGCTTTCTATTTTTGCTTTTTATTTCCAAGAAGCAAAGACTAATTTAGGACTAAAGGGGGGAAAGGAAACAAATTTTACATTGAAAACATACACCCATTCAAAAATTTAAAGTATTTACAAACAATCTGGATACAGTAAAAGACTCCAGGATTCCTAGCAGGCTTAATTAATAAGACTATTGCAACAAAGAGTCAATTTACCCCCTCAAGCATAGCGTAATGTTCCCAATTCACTTAATCAGAGCCATAAAAAGCTTATGGAGAAGATCAGACAATTTTAATGATCTTCTTCATTACCTCTGAAAAGCTGATCTAAGTAAGACAGATATCTGTATAGATCAAATGATACCAGCAGTTTCCAAATTTACTCTCTTCTGGTGACTGAGACCCTGAAATGGTTCTTTGCATTGCATTAAAAAAATAGAGTTTTAAAGCATAAATTCATATGTGATTTCAGTTCTAGTCCAAGCTCAATTCCGCTTTACAAAGTGAAAGTACAAAATGTTGCATGGATTTCTCAATAAATTAATTCCATATCTGTATTCAGAATAATGGTCATAACTTTTTATGCTAGTCACAAGTATATACTCTATTATTTTTTAATCTTGCTGACACTTTAAAAAGAATATAGCTGAGACCAATAGACTGTTTTAATCCACTTTAATTTTTTTGTTGTATACTGTTTAGGAAATTGAGCTTAATTATAGAACAAAGCAACTGATGAGTAAATGCCTCCAATTTGAGTTACTAACTTGAAACATCTCTTAAAGTCCTGATTCTCAAAGTAAGAAAATCAACGTTTTTGTCAAATATGTGTCTTCAAGAACAGTTTGTTGTTAACCCAAATATTGAGACCCTGAATAATTCTTAATCATAAGTTTTTCTTTTCCTTTTTTTGTAAAAGAGGATTTTTTTGCTACATCTTGGCAGATTCTAACTGCACAAGTTAATCTAAAACAATGAGGTAGAAAAGGTGAACTGGATCAAGATCTGGAGTGGTAGAGATTTGCAGACATGAGTGAGAATCTAATTTATGAGCATGCATGTTAAATAAACTCATGCAGTAATTGAGCTTGGTGAGCCACTAGTGATAGATGAACCATATGATTGCATACCTAGAAAGAGATCAGTTCATGCACCAAAGTGGAAGCTGAGTGGAAGAAGGTAGAAAAAGCATGAGAAAGAGAGAAAAGAGTCTAGATAACAGCATATTAAAGGTGATACAGGTTGGTTATGACAGAACAGGGAAGTAAATCACTTACCTTCGCTCTTTGGAAGAGAAGGTATCTGACCACGTCACTTAAGACTGCTTAGGCCAAAGTCTGCCTTTGGAATTAGCCTTTTGGCTGTCATTGCTATCAAAGAGCAGCCAGGTAAAAGTATCAAAAAGACGATAAAACTTCAGATGAACCATCTAAAGCAATTGTTTCTCAGGATCCTATGATACAGCAGTTTTTAATTACTCCATGGGGTCAATTGTCATATTCTTATTATCTGATTAGGAAGGGAGAAGCAGTGCAATAGCAGAAACATCCTCTAAAGCATTTAATAAAATGAAGGAAGAGTAAGCAATATAAAACAATGGAAGGAGGTGCTTATTTTTCGAAGTGAGAGGCTTACAGGAAAAATGAGAAAGAGGTACCATAAGATGGATAGTATTGTTGAGATTGTTCACAAGCAGGATGTATGGACTTGCCAACCCAGAAAGTCCATTTTACTTCTACGTTCCTAAGTCATATAAACACAAAGTGGTAGTAGGAGTAAAAAGAAACTGAAATCCAAGACGTGTGATAAACAGAAGATTTCAACAGCATTTCATTCTCCACCATACTAGAATAAGTATTTGTTGAGAAGATTCTCATAGGGCAGCAACTGTGAACTGACTTTCCATTTCTCGAATAGGAAGAAAAGAGGGCAAAAGAAAGTAAGGAAGGAAAGAGGAAAGGAAGGAATACAAGAGAGAAGGAAGGAAGATAGATAGCAAAATTTTTAAAGTAATATTGTCATCTAGAAAGAAAACTTGGTATCTTTCAAAATGATACTTCCTTGGGTCTTCCAGGTAATCACAGGATTTTTCTGATTATGCAGGTATGCAGACTAAGAGAGAGAGAAGACAAATTACATAAATCTATACATTTTATCTGACCATGATGTTATGCTATTTGTATGTCCAAAACAGGGACATAATTTTGCCACGAATAATCTGGTTACATAAGCATTTACAAACTTAAAAGGCTTTGTAGGTGCTGGGCATAGTAATCACAGAGCTGAAGCTTTTGTATATGACACAATCTAGTACTCGTTGGAATAACTTTACAACACAAATTCAATACACAGTAGGCTAAACGTCATAGCACAAATCTTCAATATTCTTAGACATTACAACAGCACCTAGGTATTATGGTGGCTGACATTCTGTGTGTCTAAAACAGATTAAATACTCCGTTCAGTGTGTCAAGTCAGTTTGCAACACAAGCAACTGTATATTTGCTTTGGCTTCTGCAACCAACATTTACAATAGAAACTGGGAAGCTTATGCAGAGAAATAGTATTTTAACATTCAGTTTCATTTTACTGCTTTGTCCCTATTTAAGCCTTCATTTCATCTGTAATCAATGCACAGAGTTGTTTTTTCCACTATCTCCTTTCTCTAGCATAGAATTAAAATGTGCTCCTGTTGGAGCAGAACAAATATAAATTAAAAAATTAGAAACAAAGAGCTCTTTTGCATCTCACATCTCTAAATCCATAACACTTTATTAGAAGGCTCATTTACTTTAATAAAAAGCGTTCTGTGGAATTTAGATCTTCCAATGTTAAAAATCACAAGGATCTTGAAAAAAAGTCAGTATTACAATATTGTACTTTATGGCTATAGGCTAAATCACATAGATTTTGGCAAGTTTCATAAACAAATAAGGATGGACAAATGTTTTACAGATTCATTCTCAAATCACTTTGAATTGACAGCTACTGTGCCTTGGTGTTTCAAATCCAACTTTATCATACACAAAAGTTGTTGAGCCATAAAAATGGGCAAATTTAAAAAAATAGCCTGTCTCAGCAAAACCTCTAGTCCTCAAGATGATGCATTTTTACTCTTATGTGTTCTCTGGCTTGATCATATCCTAATCCTGTTTCTGCTAAATTCCATGGTAAAACCCCCTCCTATTGACGTCAGTGGTTTTCAGTTTTCTAACATGTAATATTGATAAACGTGGGACAGAAATTTTTTGTGAAACACCTGCAAATACAGCAATTGCAGTTTTTTTGAGTCATATTATAGTAGGAATCAGGAAGTTATTTCCTTGACTTTTGCATTTGTACTGAAACCAGTAAAGTAGCTGCAGGGATACTTCTGATTACATGAAACAAAATCATAAAAATATCAAAAATACAAATTTTGATCAAGAACATATATTTACAAACATTCTGAAACCTCTGAGAAATCTTCTTCAAACATTCCGTGCTAAATATTTTGTGACTAGATATGATTTTTTAATTCAGTCAGTTCCTACTTAAAAGTGTACTGGCAGAAAAACATTATCTTCCTTATCATTCAGGAGAACATGTTCTTTATTCACTATTAAAAGTCAGAAAGTCTTGCTCCTCCTTTCTCCCACTGAAACAAACTGGATGTAAACTGGAGAAAAAAATACACTATGTAGATACAACACAATAATCATTTACCAAATTAGCAACCACTCAAAGATAAGATTATTGGAGTAGAAGTAGCTGAAAATTCATTTACAGAAATACTCATTCTGTGTTTCCTTTATGTAAATAGCAAATTGTTATATTCTATTTCAAAGAACATCAGGTTGCATTTTCAATATTGTTTATTGTACGTCATACTAGTTACAGTATGAAAGTCAGTTCTTCCTAGCTTCCAGAGAGAGCATTTTAGAATCTCTCTGTCAAAACTGATAGCTTTTGGGGGGGGGGGGGGGGGAATAAATTTCCAACT